>JADBJO010011640.1:0-7500 GCA_016801955.1 Conus betulinus | reverse complement strand
TTGGGACTAACGGGCGGTGTTGTCCTTCTTATACACAAAAAACGTTGCTGTAGCTGCGAGTCTCCTGTAGCTGCGAGAGTCACTCTCCGCAAACCCATCACAATTTGCTCGTTATCTCTGCCACCTTCTGTCCCGGTTCGTCGTCAGGACCTTGTCAGTCTGATTGGAGAACTCCTCGACCTTTGTTTGCTGTTGGGTGATTTCAATGGACACAACCCCCTTTGGGGTAGTGTGAATTCGTCATCCAGAGGTCTGCTTCTTGAAGACGTTCTTTCAGAGTTTGATTTGTGTTGTCTGAACGATGGATCTCCAACTTACCTCCACTCTTTCACAGGTCCACTTTCGTGTTTACATTTATCGATATGTGACCCTTCGCTGGTCCTGGACTGTGACTGGCATTTGTCAGGTAAGAGACACAGTCAATAATTCAGAGAATTGAACGATGTCTGCAGCACTGTCGCCTTTGGTAGGAGTCACTTACACTGTGTGTGTGTGGGTGTGTGGGTATGTGTGCGCGCGCGCGTGCGTGGGTGTGCGCGCGCGTGCGTGGGTGTGCGCGCGCGTGCGTGCGCGTGTGTGCTGTGCTTTTCTTGTGATTTTCTTGTGTTTGTAGGCAAACTCGTATGGACATCACAGTCATCAAACCCCCATTTATCTGATTTTATACGAGCAATGATAAAAAAAGGGACGGCAATTGTGTGAAGAAAACTGGAAAAGGGTTTTTGATTTCCCCACCCCATGAGGACACACACATTTCTTTACCCCCCCCCCCCCCCCTCCCCCTGCCAAAGAAAAGAGAATTAAAAAAAAGTTGAACCAAACCTGAAATTGAGTTTAACATTTTTTTTTTTTGGTGTGTGTGAAGGTCGTCATCTTATAATGTAAATTGTTTGCTGCTAGGCGAGCTCTGGCTGACACGCGCACAAAGTTTTCATCTGTGGGTTTTTCTTCTCTCTCATGTGGACTCTGATAATGCGAGTCGCGGGTCCCAACCTCTTTAAATCGTCATTTGCATATCATATTCAGTTATTTCTTCTTGGCCTCCGTTCTGGGCAGTCGGCTGCCTGATACGCTGCACGGATATTGGACCCCCCTCGCCCCCCCCCCTTCCCTGTTTTAAATGGCATGGGCATTTCGGGGCTGCAGTTTCTCCAGCCGGGCCTGTATGCACATTGGTGTGCTTTGATTAGTTTAGTCGCTCAAAATGCAGATAAGATCGAATGGGGCCTGAACAAATAAACATTGAATTTTTGTTCTATCTCTCTCGCTTTCTCTTCTCTCTCTCTGAAATGCTGAGTTTCATTAATGAAAATGGAAGGAAAATGGGCAATACGAATGCGGGTGGCTTTGTTTATCAATGGGTCTGGTTATATATATGCGTATATATAAACTGCTTTAAACAGAGATTCGTTAATTAATTTTTGATGGCAGGAATGGCGTAGACAGTTTGAATTCAGCAACTGAATTAGATTGCACACGAGATTTAAGACCGTTTAAGCATTTGACACGAGCCTGTGAGTTTAATGCATACATCTACAAAGTTCCGTCTTAGCATCAGCTTTATTACCGTTCTTTCAACTAGATAACAGTCAGTCACACATTATTGATTCATTACATTTGTTGTGTAGGATCATGGAACAAAAGAAGAAGATAACAAGAACAAGAACAACAACGACAACACAACACACACCAAAAACGTAAGGCTGATATGGAGGGAAGTATACAGTTGCTGTGGTCTGTAAGACGACATTTAGGGAAGTATACAGTTGTTGTGGTCTGTAAGACCGACATTGAGGGAAGTGTATAGTTTGTGGTCTGTAAGGCTGGTATGGAGGGAAGTATATAGCTGTTGTTGTGGTTTGTAAGGCTGACATTGAGGAAAGTATACAGCTGTTGTTATGGTCTCTAAAAATGTTGACACTGTGGGAAGTATACAGCTGTTCTTTTGGTCTGTAAGTCTGATGTTGAGGGCAGTATACAACTATTCTTTTGGCCTGTAAGGCTGGTTTTGAGGGAAGTTATACAGCTGTTGTTGTGGTTTTCAAGGTGACTGTGGTGAAGTATGCGACTGTTTCTGTGGTTTGCGGTTCCGACTGTGAATAAAGTATACAGCTGTTACTGACGGCCGGAATAGCTCAGTGACAGAGCGTTGGACTCTTGGTGATCCTGAGGTTGCGGGTTCGAATCTCGCCGGGCCGTTTCGGTACAGGGGGATTTTTCCCTCGGAATTAAGATTGGTTCCGACTCCGTTTCCCACATAGTCCTTCGAATCAGACTATAAACCGATGTTCCGTGTAGAAACGCACGCACGTAAAATCCCGTCGCCAACTTTGGGAAGAGAAGGCCAGTTTGGCCTAGGTATGGAAAACACGTTACACATAGCATGCACCCTGCGTGAGAAATGGAAAGAATGAAGGAAGTGAGTGAGGAAATTCAGTGAAAAATAGTGAACGATATTGATGACACGGGAAAAGACTAAATGAAGCGCCAGCTGGCAGCTCTTCAGTCGGTACTACCCAGGTAGGCAGCCCGTTGTGTGAACGAGTGTGGACTGTAAAGCGCTTAGAGCTTGGTCTCCAGCCGAGGACAGGCGCTATATAAGTATTCATAATAATAATAACAATTGTGGTTTTCGAGGCTGAATAGGAGTGGAATATACACTTGTGGTTCAGATCTGTAAGACCGTTAAAGGAGTATACAACGGCTGCTGTAATCTGTAAGACTGACTTGAAAAGGAGTATACTGCGATTGTTGTGGTCTGTAAGGCTTGACAGTGAAACGAGTATAAAGCTGCACATGTTTTTAAGGGTGACTGTGTGGGGCGGACAGGCTGATGTGAAAAGCAGCACGCAGCTGACGCTGTAGCCTGTAGAGTTGCTTGTAAAGGGAGTATTCAGATGCGGTTGTATGTCTCGAGCGTGAGTGGAACATACCAAGTTGCTGTGGTCTATGAGGTTGACTAGCAGTTGTTGTGATCTGTAGGGCTCACTGTAAAGTGTAGTCTGTTTTCGTCGTGGTCTGTAGGGCTCACCGTAAAGAGTAGTCCGTTTTCCTCGTGGTCTGTAGGGCTCACTGTAAAGAGTTGTCTGCTTTCGTCGTGGTCTGTAGGGCTCACTGTAAAGAGTATTCTGTTGTTGTTCGTGGTCTGTATGGCTGACTGTAAAGAGTATTCTGTTGTCGTGGTCTGTATGACTGACTGTAAAGAGTATTCTGTTGTCGTCATGGTCTGTATGACTGACTGTAAAGAGCATTCTGTTGTCGTGGTCTGTATGACTGACTGTAAAGAGTATTCTGCTGTTGTGGTCTGTATGACTGACTGTAAAGAGTATTCCGCTGTCGTGGTCTGTATGACTGACTGTAAAGAGCATTCTGTTGTCGCTATGGCCTGTAAGGCTGGCCTGTGAAGAGTTCTGCAATTGTTGTGGTCGAGGCCTGCTTGTCTGTCTGTGGAGGAGAAAGAATATACAGTCGTTGGGGTCGCCGTGCTGACTGTCACTGAGGTGTTCAGCTGTGGTCACAGTCTGTAAGGCTGACTGTCAAGGCGCTGACTGTCACAGAGGTGTTCAGCTGTGGTCACAGTCTGTAAGGCTGACTGTCAAGGCGCTGTCACAGAGGTGTTCAGCTGTGGTCACAGTCTGTAAGGCTGACTGTCAAGGCGCTGACTGTCACAGAGGTGTTCAGCTGTGGTCACAGTCTGTAAGGCTGACTGTCAAGGCGCTGACTGTCACAGAGGTGTTCAGCTGTGGTCACAGTCTGTAAGGCTGACTGTCAAGGCGCTGACTGTCACAGAAGTGTTCAGCTGTGGTCACAGTCTGTAAGGCTGACTGTCAAGGCGCTGACTGTCACAGAGGTGTTGATCTGTGGGCACAGTCTGTACGGCTGACTGTCAAGGCAGTATACAGCTGATTGGCTGTCAGCCTTGATGGCCATAGCTGCTGTAGTCTCCATCATCCTGAACTTCCACGCTTTTTGAAAAACCCTTTTACCTCTTTGAAAGCGGAAGGTCACAACATCGTTCTTGTTTGGGTTCCCGGTCATGTGGGCATTCGGGGAAATGCAGTGGCTGATCATTTGGCCAAGGATGCAACAACAAGGAAATTGTCTTACATATCTATCCTCTACTCAGATCTGAAAACGAAAGTGAATGATTATGCCAGAGACCTCTGGCAGGAGGACTGGAACACACAGGCGGATAACACACTTTTCCAGATCCGTCCGAACTTAAAGAGTTCCCTTCATCTGCATCTGCCTCAGGTGGTCGCAAAGAAGAAAAACGTTCTATGCCGGCTGCACACTGGCCATTCGTTTTTAACTCATTCGTACCTTTTAAAGAGTGAAGGAGCTCCGCGGTGCATTCCATGCCATGTACTACTCACGATGAAGCTCATCCTCTTAAGTGGTGGGACTTGCATGATGTGAGACACAAACATTTTACGGCAGACTCCATGAAAACGTTTGCTCCGAAATGTTCCACCTGATGTGACCTTTTGAATTTCTGAAAGAGATTAACAGATATTTTAAACAAAATTTGGAGTGTGTTTTTAGGTGTGTGAATGAACGACTTGTGAGTGGACTTGAATGCGGTGACAGCCCTGATATGGTCCTTAGCGGTCGACTGGGCTATAAGCAACCTTACCTTATCTTACCTTACCTTACCTTACCTTACCTAGCTGTTGTTTGGGTCTGTAAGCTGATTGTAAAAGAAGTGTTCTGCTGCTGATGTGGCGTGTAAAACTGACTGTGAAGGGACTGTAAAGCTGTCTGTGAAGGGACTGTAAAGCTGACTGTAAAGCTGCTGTTGTGATCTGCAGGTCTGGTTCTGTGGTCTGTCAACGTCAGGCTTGTCGTGAAGGGAGTGCCTGGCTGTCCTTCACATCGACAGGGCTGTCCTTCACATCGACAGGACTGTCCTTCACATCGACAGAGCTGTCCTTCACATCGACAGAGCTGTCCTTCACATCGACAGGGCTGTCCTTCACATCGACAGGGCTGTCCTTCACATCGACAGAGCTGTCCTTCACATCGACAGGGCTGTCCTTCACATAGACAGGACTTTTTACTGATGGAGGATACAGCTGCCTATTGGCCTGCATGATCCATTGAAGGAACTGGGTAGGTACACTGTATTTGTTTTTGTTTTGTTATTTTTATATTCACAAAGAAAAAAATGATTGGATAAAAATGAGTTATGAATGAATATAGAAACAAAATAATGAATAACGGAACGTCTCTCTCTCTCTCTCTCTCTCTCTCTCTCTCTCTCTCTCTCTCTCCGACTCTCTCTTTCTCTTCCTCTGTCTCTGTCTGTCTGTCTGTCTTGTCTCTGTCCCTCTTGTTTCGTGGACTAAATGTTTTTGACGCTATCAATAGAAGAAGAGTGTAAGTGGGAGCGACAATGTGAGAACATTGCGAGGTATGTACACAGCAGTGTGAAAGATGCGGCGATGATGGCCTGACCGGTAATTCTGAATGCCCCAGAGGTGTGAGACAAGGCTGTATGTTGCCGTCGACATTATTTTCCTTCGTAACAAATGAATCAGCGATTGAGGTCACACAGAGGACACCATTTGGTGTGCAACTAAAACCAATTTTGATACAGGTTTTGATCCGTTTTATTTTTGCTGATGATGTGATTTTAACCACTTTCTGTGCTCGTGGTTTGCAGTGTCAAATCAATATTTGTATTTAGAAATTTTGCTGGCAAGTTTGATTTAACCATAAATTTGAGCAAAACAAAAGTATCTGCATTCAGAAAAAGTGGATTCCTGGAAATGGATACTCAGTAGTGGTGGGGAAATGAGAGAATGTATGCGGTGAGTAGTTGCACATGTTCAGACTTGCACTTCACAGCCAAAACTGCCTCTCAGCCAGGCTGTTTCAGCACGAGCTACAAGCCACAGTGAGAACGGTGAAGATGCTCAGGTCCTTGTGGAGGTTAGGCTATATTGATAAGAATGCGTTTTTTTTTTTTTTTTTTCAATTGTTTGATGCTCAAGTATTGCCTGTCATACTGTTCGGTTCTGAAGTGTGGGGATTTCCAACACTTAGTTGTTCTTGGAAATGGTCTGCACACGTCTGCAAGTCAAACAAAAAGTGGTAAATGTTGGAATTCAGATTCTAAACGAGATAAAGCTATGGGAACTAATGATGGTTCCCTAGATTCATTTATGCAGCCGTCAGATGTATTAAGTTCTGGGTCAGAGTTGTTTATTTAACAGGTAATAGATTACCCCAAAAGTATATGAAATGATGGTAGATCTGCAGGGAAATGGAAAAAACCATAAGGTCTTCCAAAGTAAAAGCCTGGCTGTGTAAAAATTGGGTTGGGGCATTTATGGCGGCAACAAAGTACCGGTCATGTTACTTCTTTTCTTGCTGTCGTTTAGGCAACGACTTTTGGATCGGTTTAGGCAAACTTGATCCTTAGACGGTCATTGTAATTAGCGTTATGAATATCATTGTGGTTTCAAAAACTGCGTTTCAGTGTGAAAAATACTTTAGTTTTAGGCAAAGAAGTGTTTTTTGCCACTGTTACATTCAGTTCAGGCTGGGGATTTCCAGAGTTCTCAGTCATGAACTTCGCAATAGAAAGGACACCAGTCGAGTACGGTTACTTCTTCCTTTGAGCGAAAGTGAGATTGAAACAGAAGGTTGTGTTTCAGTTAGAAGTGAAAAATGATGATAATTTGGGAGAAAAAGTGACGTTACTCCAACGAACAAAACAATGGAGACACAGCAGCGGGTAGGAGTTATGGCTGCAGATGTGGAACACACAGCGTTACAGTCATCACGTTTTGTGTGCAGTGCTTTTAAAACACGCAAGGAAAGTAGCGTGAACATCTCATTTTGCCTTTCACGGGGGGTGGCGGGCTTGAAATGAACATTCTGCTCAATACCTTAGCGCTCTCTCTCTCTCTCTCTCTCTTCTCTCTCTCTCTCTCTCCCTGCCCCTGCCCCCCCCCCCCCCCCCGCCCCAAGATAAACCTTTCAACAGACCAATCAATCTTTTTGAAACAAGTCGGTCATTCAGTAAACTGATCAATCTCACATTTATTATCTTTAATGCCCTCATACATGTTACAAGGGAAAATTGTCTGCGGTCACACCACACATGATCAAAACGATAAAATATGTATATACAGAGAGAGATGAATGAACATTTAACACACGCAGACACACAGACACAGACACAGAAAACTCGGGCGCGCGCGCACACACACACATTCTGAACTCAGGCGTACGCGCACACACGTACGCACACGTAAGCACACACACACACACACACACACACACACACACACCACACACACACACACACACACTAGCTCACCCGCTAACTCTCTTCTTGAACAGTATCACAATGATAAGCATCCTTTCTGTCATGTTCAAAAGGCCTAGCTATACACCCAGACATTTCACTGCACAGCACAACGCTTATCTACTACCTGATTGCGACACGGACGAGCACAGGTCAAATCCTTAGTCAGCGTCATCGTCGTC
>JADBJO010011639.1:20000-63410 GCA_016801955.1 Conus betulinus | reverse complement strand
CACCAGGACAACGGTAGTGAGTGTCAGGACATAGCTCATCAACTTTGATTTCGGCGTCAAAAATGAAGTACTGGACCCCATCAAAGTTGACGAGCACGGGCGCGATCAGAAATGGAATGGACACCGGCATTCTAAACCTGTAATCTCATCACAATCCCTTTCGTCAGAATCATCTAGACAATCATCTATTTTATCACAACGCTTGTGAACCTGCACGCACTGACCATTCTCACAGGTAAAGGCGTCACAAAGAGGGTGCTGACAGAAAGATTCGTCACTCTCATCTGGACAGTCAGGCCTAAAGTCCATACAAAGGAGTACGAAAGTTTCACATGTTTGTCATCACAGAGGAAGAAATCCACTGTCTTGGTAAGGTCCTGAGGGCTGATAGGCCGTTTGGGGGAGAAAGAACAAGAACTTGTGTGTTTGTCGCACACATTGTTGGGGCCACAGGACAAGAACGCACGAGTCATGTGACCATCCTGACATTGAGTGATTTTTGATCTTGCAAAAAATTTGAGTGAGGAGCATTTATGAACCGTTTGGTTATCGGCTCTATTCTTTTCCTAAGATTTTTTCCCAGGGAAAACTCACACAATACATTCCATGGAGTAGAATACACATCCATTCGGAAGGCTATAAATCCCAGTCGTGAAAGCTACGCACGTCATATGGTTTCTTACTTGTACCAAGCTAGGTGTTGGTGGATGATAAAGCACGGTTTCCGTCATCAGCTATGGCGATTTTTCTATACATATTTGGTACAGACATGTTACCCCAACACATACCAATCATCGTATCAAAAAAAATCAACTTTGTACTTGGATCTCGTGTATATATAGATTGCCCAGAGCCATTCACCATCATACTTTGGCGCTGCTAAGCTTCCACCAATAGACTTGCAATATTCCTTTGCCTTCATAAAAGAAAACTGTTCAGAGCTGTGGAACTGATGTACTGTTTCTTTGTGCACCCATTTATAGCAGAAATGTTCTGTCGTTACCCAGCCTTGAACATCAGCACTGTGGCCAGAAGGACAGTGTGCAGTTTTATTCCATCCACTGTCCATTACTGGCCTCCGACACCAAAGTGCAATGAAGACCATTTATACGACAATTCAGTCAAACGTATAGAGACCCTACGTTAGTTTTCGTGTGGTATGCATTATCTATATAAAGCAAATTGCTCAAAAAAAGACATTTTTCTTGAACACACAAAGAACAATATACATCATTTTTTTCTGAAAAGCTGAACGAAGATCATGTTACACGGAATCTCAGTCAGACGTATAAAGATCTAAATTAATTTCCGGATGATCTTCATTGTGTACAGAAGGCCAAATATACAAAACAAACAAACAACCAAAAACATTAAACTGAACACACAAAAAACACTGTACCCCCACCCCACCCTCGTTTTTGTTTGTTTGTTTGTTTGTTTTTTTTTGGTTACACGGCTTTTTCTGTAGTGTCTTCTCAGTCATCTAATTATCATACAGATCAGATCATAAGCTCACTGCCAAAGAAGTGTTGTTGCAGAAAAAGAGAGCATAGAACATGCTTTTACATGATTTATTTGTTTCCAGAATTGGTAGCATTGCACGTCATGAACATTATAGTGCATGCAACGCAACTAGTGTTGTATTTATAATGGCTACCAGACTAAAACAGGTCACTCAGTTAAAGAAGGCTACTCACGGTGCGCGTAGCTTTCGTCGGCAATCCGGCCGACTTTCTTCAGCGCAAACTGCTGGGTTGAGAACTGGATTTTAGTGCGTACCGGGCGTGAGCGAACTCACGACAGTGCGACTGAATGAGTGAGTACACCGATGGCAGGTTGTGCCAGCCCCGGCCGCGGTTAAGGGTGGGGTTCCTGGCCGCAATGTGGACTGCGTCCTTTACTCCCCTCTGGAACCATCTTGCTTCTGTGTCGAGCACTTGCACATTGTCCTTTTCAAATTGATGTTGGGCGTGGGGTCAGATGTTCACCCACTGGAGAGGACTCACGTTTGTGTTCCTTTAGTCTCTTGTGCAGGTTGCGCTCAGTTTCACCAATGTAACTATGGTCACAGTCCTGGCAGTCTATCTTGTGTATCACCCCTGATTTGTCCAATATGTCTGTTCTGTCCTTGGGGTGGACTAACTGGCTTCTGACGGCGTTGGTGGGGCTTGGAGTGGACACTGACTCCCAACTTTCTGATCTTCCTGCTGAGAGCTTCAGTGACGTACGGCATGGAGACGTGCCCTCTCGAAGGGGTTTGACGTTCAGTGGAGGGGTGGGGTATGATTTTCTTGCCCCCCCCCGGGATATCCAGGCCCACTTCTGGTATCCCGATATACTTAGCACTTTCTTGATGTGCTGCACACTCTTCTTCCCTAGCGGTGTCAGTGGAGCAGATGGTCTTCGCCCGATGGGTGAGGGTGCGAATAACTCCCAGCTTGTGTTCCAGTGGGTGGTGACTGTCAAATTACAAATACTGGTCTGTGTGGGTCGGATTTCTGTAGACGGAGAGGCGAGGCTTGTCTCTGTCTGGGTAATGCAGGTGTCCAACATCGCGATACTGCCGTTCTCTCCTACCTCATAGGTGAACTTGATGGCAGGATGTTTGTTATTGAGATGGGTCGTGAAGTTTTCGACCGCTGATCTTTTTAGTACAGTCATGGTGTCGTCCATGTAGCGGTCCCAGTAGCAAGGCTTTCTCGTCGAAGTCTTCCATAAAGAGGTTAGCTACAATAGGACTCACAGGGACCCCATGGTTGCACCCTCGGTCTGTTGGTAGAACTGTCCTTCAAAGGTGAAGTAGGTGGTATTGAGGCAGCAGGATAGCAGATCACAGATGTGTTCCACTAACAGATTGGTGCGATGCTGAAGGCTGTTGTCGTCCTGTAACCTCCCTCTGATGATGTCAATACTGTCCCTAACAGGGACACTGGTGAACAGTGCTGTGACATCATAGGACACCAAAAGCTCATCAGGCAGTGGTACAAACTTTAACAACTTTTTCACCAGGTCTGCACTGTTGGCTATGGAATGTTCTGTCTTTCCTACCAAAGGCGCGAGGGATGTATGCAACAAAGCGGGTCGTCTCATACATCAGGGACCCCTAGATGCAACAATGGGATGGAGGGGTACATCTTTCTTGTGCACTTTAGGCAGTCCGTAGAACTTCGGCACATCCGTAGCTGAGGGGGTACAATCTGCGGTACTGTTCTGAAGAGAGTTCTCCCTGACTTGTGCAGGCCTTGCAGTAGTTTGGTCAGGCGGGCAGTATATTTGCTGGTGGGATCTTTGTTCAGCTGTTGGTAGGTCTCCTTGTCTTCTAATAAATTATGGGCCTTCTCATAGAGTTGTATTTGGTTCAGAACAATCATATTGATTATCACATGTCAACAGTACAGTCATGTTCCATTTAAAAGACATACTTGATAATTAAGCCCATTGTCGTCGTGTCGTCTGAGAGAAGAAACGAAACCTAAATCAACATGTTCAGCGTCAAGGTCTTCAGCCGTGTTTTTCGTACACACAGGAGATGTGTACAGCGTTTAGTGCATCGAGCAGGTCAAGGGAAGTGGAGAAAACTGTCGCCTGTGTCGGCAAGAGCAATCAGAGTTCTACAGAGCAAGAACAGTCAAACGAAAGACTGCTGCCTGAGTCTGTAGAACACTGGAAAGTATTGTTTCAGTGACTGATCGCTGACGTTAGTCTGAGTTACCGTGTAATACGTGGAGATTGGAAAAGAACTAGGCCTTGCAGGTGATGAACTTAGGATATATGTTCAAGAGGCTGCAGCAAGAGAACTGGGAAAGAAGAAAATAGAATTGGCAGCTGAAGAAGAAGAAAAAACGTGACTAGAGCAAGAGGAACATGAAGAGAAGAGAAGACTAGAGAAGAAGGACGTGGAAAAGGAAACGACAGCAAGATAGAGAAAGAGAAGAGCGAGCTGCTCAAAGAGAATTGAAAAGGCTTGAATTAGAACATCAAGAGAAATAGAAAGAAAGAGAATTTGAACTGCGGATGGCAGGCAGAAGTAGATGCTCAAAATGGCGAACGCATTTCCCAGTCAGAAACTGAAGTTGACAAGAGGCAACGTCTTCCAGCGTTCGTGGATGGGAAAGACAACCTTGACAGTTATTTGTGTCGTTTTGAACGCCATTCCGAAGCAATGGAATGGCCAAAAGAACAGTGGGCTACCGACTTAAGTGCCATTTTGGCTGGTCACGCCCTTGAGGTATACTCTGGATTACCCTGAGAAGAAGCAAATGAATATGAAACACTCAAAATTGAACTTCTCGAAGTTATGCGTTTTCTGAACAAGGCTTCCAGAAACGTTTGCAGTCCAGTAGGCCAGAGAAGAACGAACGTCCAGCTCAATTTCCTAACCAGGATTCAAAATTATGTAGAGAGGGGCTGGAGGTTGCTGGAGGAAAAAAAAGACTATGATGGCTTGTCATATCAGGTCCCGAAAGAACAATTTGTAGATTCCAGCCCGAGAGAATTTGCATTCCACCTTCTACAAGAGAAAGACCAGAGCCTGAAATCCCTGACTGAAGTTGCCCAGAGCTACCTGGAGTCTCACAACTGGACCCTTGACAGTAGATCAAAACTACCAATAGACCGGATACGACCAGTACAGGCTCCAAGTACATCAACCCACTGTTGAAACACTTCAACTGTGGATGCCTGGGTCACAAGGCTGCTGAATGCAGACTGCCCAACAATCCAGATAAACGCAGCCCTCCACACTTCATTTACGAAGATTGGAAAGACCAGCGCCAGGGTGGAAACAAAAGAAGCCTGATATCTGCCGATGTTGCCATCAGAGAAAGGAGTCAGGAGAGACAACCATCGCAGAGGAGAAGGGGATCTACCTCATGTCAAACCTATCACAGCGCTGAAGAGCATGAGAAAGTAGTGCAATGTGCCTTCTTAACTGTGCCAAGAGGGATTTGAGTGTCATGCCTGTGGCGAATGGCCATTATGATGATAAGAAATTACAAATACAGGGTGCAGTGGAGTCATCATTAAGAAGGACTTTGTTCCTGAGAAACGGTTTACTGGCGAGAACGGTATCTACGATATGTCCACAGACGTGCTGGGCCATCTCCACAGCTGATATTGAAATTTCTACACCGTTCTTTTGTTGGGAAGGTAAATGCTTCGTGCCTGCCCAGTCGACTCATGACGTCATCATCGGCAATATTGAAGGTGTCCGTGCAGCTGATAATCTTGACATTGAGTGCACCTGTGCAGTAACAACCCGTGCGCAATCCAAGAAGGAGAAAGAAGAGAAAATATACAGCATTGAAGATCAGCAAATCCACAGATATTCCAGAAGTAACCAGAGAGAAACTGATCCAGCTACAGCAAGCTGACCCTTCTCTGCAAAAATATGCCAACAAAATAGACGCCATGACCAGGTGTAACACCGAGGTATCTTTTGTGAAGAAAAATGACGTCATGTACAGACAGTGCAAGAAAAAAGTACGACTAATGGGGACCAAATCACTTGCCGAGTTCTTGTTCCATCCAGTCTACGTGATGGAATTGGCCCATGAATATCCTCGGAGGCCACATGTCAAGAAGACCACAGACAAAATTACAGCAGCCTTCTACTGGCCAGGTATCCAGGGCGATTTTTGCACGTTTCTGCAGATCCTGTGATATTTGCCAGAAGACTGGACCTAAAGTTACCCAAGGAAAAGATGTCACTAATCGACAGACCTTTCAAGAGGGTGGCCATCGACTTAGTAGGAAAATCAAGTCAGCCAGTGAATCAGGACTCTGGTACATCTTCACTTTGGTATAGACTATGCCACCAGGTATCCTGAGGCAGTCCACTGAAATGCATCGATACTAAGACCGTTGCTGATGCCCTGATGGGCATCTTCAGCAGACTGGGTGTGCCTGACAAAACTCTAAGTGATTTACGGACCCAGTTTGTAACTGACTGCATTAGAGAGGTTGTTCGCCTGCTAAGCATTCGTCAGTTGACCACCACACCCTACCATCTCCCATGTGCAATGGCCTGGTAGAGAAGTGCAACGGAACATTTAAGGCCATGCTGAAGAAGTTGTGTGCTGACCAGCCACAACAATGGCACTGGTACATCAGTGCCTTGTTGTTTGCTTACAGCGAAGTCCTTCAAGACTACTGGGTTTCCCTCCTTTGAGCTACTCTCCAGCTGGACTGTGTGAGGTCGAATGCACATCCTGAAAGAACTGTGGATAAAAGAAGTGGAATCTCAAGAAATCAAGAATAGCTATCAATACGTATTTCAGCTGCGTGAACGCATTGAAGATACCCAATAGTTAGCCAGAAGTGACCTAGAGAAGTCTCAAGGTAAAAGCTAACACTATTATGACTGGAAGACCAAGGTCAGGAAATTTCAGCCTGGTGACAAAGTCCTTGTCCTGCTGCCTACTGACAGTAACGAACTGATGCAGTGGAAAGTACCCCATCCTGTAGAAGTAGTCATGGGCCTAAATGATTATGTAGTGAAAATCAAAGGCAAGCGGAAGACTTTCCACACAAATATGTTCAAGAAATACTTTAAACGGGAAGAAAAGCCAGCTACAAATGCATTGAATTCCAAGAATGGGAGCCGCCTTACCCCTCCAGTGATGGTAACAACTTTACTGAAGAAAGTTCTGTAAACGACAGAGAACTGTTGGAACTGAGCAGCCAACAGCAAACTGAAATACATGGACTGTTAGATGAGTACTCAAATATCTCACTGAGTTCCCAGTAAAAACAAACCTGATTCAGCATGAAGTGAAGCTGACATCACCTGAGCCTGTCAGGTCGAAGCCCTGCCCATTGCTTTATGATGCCACAGTGTCACTGAAAGAGGACATCAAAGACATGCTAAAACTTGGAGCTATACGGAAGTCCAAAGTCGCCGTACGCGTCGCCAGTTGTCATTGTTAAAAAGAAAGATGGTACTAACTCGGTGTGCATCGATTTTAAGTTCCTCAGCAGGCTGACTTACCTAGATCCTGAACCTATCCCGACAGCTGCTGACCTATTCCAGAGACTGAGTCATCCACTACTGGGATGACATCCAGGTCCATTCCAAACGATGGACAGAACACCTGGAAATTCTTCAGAAGCTGTTCAAACGGCTATCTTCTGCCAACTTGACTGCAAGACCCACACGTGTGTTACTGGTGCAGACGATGTTGACTTCATTGTTCGCCGTCTCCAGGAAAGAATGAAAGGGGTGCTCACGGACGATGTGATAAAAAATTCTGGAAGCACCTCGTCCCCAGAGTAATAACTAATTGCGATCCTTTCTGGCCTTCATGGGGTTCTACATAAAATACGTGCCTCATTTTGCAACTGTGACTGCTCCAATGTCGGACCTTCTGCGCAAGGGGAAGCCAACCAGCTGGAGTGGGGAGACGCACAAGATCGAGCCCTCAACACTGAAAAACTTTTTGTCCAAGGAGCCTGTGCTACGGTTGCCTGACCCTAATCAGATGTTTGTGCTCAGCGCTGATGCTTCTGACAAGGGTGTTGGTGCAGTCCTTATGCAGGAACGTGACGGAAAGCTGTTCCTGGTCTCGTATGCCAGCAACAAAAATATCCAGGGCAGAGAGGAGGTGTGCTACCACGGAGAAGGAGTGCCTTGCTATGTGTGGGCGGTACGAAAGTTTGAAACTGTTTCTTTCGGGAAGTTCGCTTTGTGTTGCACAGACCATAAACCTTTATTTTTTTTTAAATAGATTTTTTAGTTTGTGAACAATAGGGTCATGTGTTGGGTCATGTACCTTCAGAACTTTGATATAAAGATTGAATACGTGAAAGGTACAGACAATCTGTTGCAGACGTTTAAAGTCATGTATGTTTAAATGAGACCTGTACTAGTTGTCGACTTTAAACTGGGAATTGTGAAAGTTTTTGGAAATTTGGGAAATTTCTGTAAGTAGGGGGTTATTTACAAATTAAAAGGGAAACAAGAAAGGAGGAACTTTCTGAAAGATGTCATAGCAATAATGACGAGTTGCAAGCCTCCTTTTACTTATCGCTTCTAGATCTCTCTAATTTCGATCAGTGTAGTGGTATTGTTGATTTAGTTAAAACATCTGGAAAGTGAACGTGTGCCTAACTGTTCAGTTTTGTTTCGGATCGATTGTTGATAATGCGATTGGAATATTCCAGATTATGTTAGAATGTTCACCAGGTTTCTGTAAGCTGCTAGTGCATTACCGAAGGTTCGACAATGTTGTGGAAAGCTGATCGAATCACATTTGCGTAAGCTTGTTGCAATTTCATTGGTGAGCTTACTGATATGCAGAATATTCTAGAAAAGAATGATCGAGTATGTTGGAGAATATTCTTTAGATAACATATAAAAGGATGAGAGCTATTCGACTGAGGGAGAGAGAAATGAGATTTGTTAAAGAGTTCTGGTCATTGTTGAGCATAGAAGTGTTCGATTCTTCATCAAGTTTGAGTCTAGTCGATGACAAGCTGCCATTAGTAGAATATTGGCTGTTATGCATATACGATTGAGTTCTTTACGACTTACTGAATCTGAATGTCAGTTGATTATTTTGTTTGTTCCTACATGTTTCAACATTTGTAAATGAACGGATCCTCTTGGTTTCAATACCGCCTGGTGTATTTTGTTGTCTGCAAGCTGAACACCTACCATATGATCTACAACGAACTCTTACAGGGTACAGCACTTGCCTTGTACTGAGGAAGTCAGCGGTCTAGCATGTAACGACTGGCTTTTGTGAAAGTATAGGCGTTATAGTCTACATGATACCTTATTGACTTTAATGAAAATATAGGCGTTATAGTCTATATCATACACTATTGGCTTTACGAAAGTATAGGTGGTATAGTCTATATGATACATTATTCGCTTTTTATGAAAGTATAGTTGTTATAGTTATAGGATGCATTATTGGCTTTTTTATGAAAGTATAGGAGTTATAGTCTATAAGAGGCCTTATTGGCTTTTGTGAGAGTGTAGGTTTATATCTATATGATGCATAATTGGCTTTTGTGAAAGTGTAGGTGAAAGTGAAAGTGTCTATATGATACATTACTGGCTGTTACGAAGGTATAGATATATCCAAGAAATATTTCAGGATTTGTACTTGGAACTGCTGCAGTGCCACAAAGAGGATGTCAACAATTGTTCTGTGTCTACAAGAAACTAGAAGTGCCGCCCACAGACCATTACTATTGGATGATTCATAATCTTTCAAAACCATGATGACGAGGACTAGCTATGATAATAATAAGAACAACTTGAAAAACAAATTGTCCAGGAGAGAGTTGGAAAAATGGTGTAGTAGCAGACGTGAACTAATGGGTGTGAGGCTAGAAAGACCGGATAGTAATCAGAAAAGCCTTGTACTCACCAATGCATACATGCATCTAAGTACCCACAAATTAAAAACGGATTGGACATTTCTGGAGGAAATAGATCACGAAATTGGAGACTCTGCTAGACTATGTGGAGATCTTAACGCACGCTCAAAATTGTGGGATCAGCATGGTACCAATCCTCAAGGAACTGCGCTGGAAGTGATGTTGGATGAAGTACTTCTTAGTGCACTGAATTCATCATCCCCAACACATACAGGGAGGCAGGGTGACACTGATAGTGTCATTGACTTTGCACTCAATGGACCAAAATTCACAGCAGACATGAGCGCGGAAGCACTTCTTTATTATGGAAGTGACCATTTCCCTGTTGTGTTCAGTTTACAGAAACTATCAAAAGTTACATAAAACGAAACAAAAGAACCCTTTTCAATATAACAACAATAAAGGAGATATCATAGGAACGTTAAGGAGTGGAAGATGCAAAAGAAACAATACAAACAACCAAACAAATCGTTCAACCTCTTTATTGGAATATAGACACGGAAACAGCCTGGAAAGAGAAATGCAAGGCTGCAAGAATTTGGCAGAGAGAAAGAAGAAAACCTTGCCCTGATCTAGCTATTAAAACAGACAAGAATCAGAAAACTGAAACAATTCGAAAGAGTGTCTGAAGAAGCAAAAGAAACCAAGTGGCAACAGTTTTGTCTCTCACTTCATTATGACACACAATGCTGACTCGGTTCTGGCACTTTTATAGTCGCATGGAAGGAAAACAGAAAACAAATGCAAACCCCAGATCTCTTAGACGCTGATGGGATCACAAAACTCAAGACAAATTTGGAGAAAGGGTCGGCTCTACACAAAACGTTTCATAGTACAGAGTGATCAAAGAAATTTGGAGGAAAAGAAGAAAAGTTTGACCAAGTTAAACCAACACCTACCTCAGACTGACTGACATTGATGAAGAAATCACAGCATCTGAACTGGATGACGCAATAGCTAGATGCACTAAGGATAGTGCTTCAGGTCCAAAGTTAAATAAGGTATGCAGATATCAAACAGCTCTCAGAAGAGCAGAGAGCCCAACTCTTCAGTCTCTACCAGGAGAGTTGCGATAAAGGCTATGTCCCAGAATCCCAGAAGACTGGACACACAGCTACCTGAAAGCTTTACCAAAACCAGGAAGATCATCATCGGCTAAATGGCTACCGCATATTCACTATGCAAAATATAGCAGGAAAGTTCATGGAACGAATCATAGCAAGAAAAACTCACAAGAGATCTTGTGAGTCGACAGTCGACAAATCATCCCATCAAATCAAGGAGGCTACAGAACAGGTAAAAGTGCATGGGAAAATGTGGCCGCTTTTGCCTATGAAGTATACGAAGGATTCCAAAGAAAGGAAGAAACACTAGCTGTTGCAAAAGTTCTGGAAGACGCATACAACAAAGTCCAGTTCTCGCTTCTCATGGAACTACTCCTTGACTATGGAGTCAGCAAGATACTTGCATGATGGATAACAGCGGCATTTCAGGTGCGAACCGTCATCCACAAGTTGGAGACTGGACGTCTAAGCCTCATATACTTTCAATGGGATTACCTCAAGGTTCTTCTTGGTCCCCTGTTTTGTACAATGTTTACACTAAAGGCCTTGCAGACCTCAACAGAAACGGAATCGTTCGAGTGTTGACACCAGCAGATGATGGTCTGATCTACAAAACATCAAAGAATGTTCAAGAAAGAACGAAAGCAGTTCAGCAACAGTTGAACAACATTGCTCAGTGGTGTCAAGAAACTGATCGTCCATCAACCCTACAAAAGCCCAGACATTAGTCTGCACTCTCAGCAACAAAAACATCAGGACAAGTACCCTCACCAGTTTCCTTCAATGGAATACCAATTGAATCAACTAACAACCTACACAATTGGGTGTGTAGCTTTGACAGAATGCTAACCTTTAGAAAGCATGTTAAGAATATTGTTCTTAAATGCAAAAAAAAGGCCTATCTGCCATGAAAGCAATAGCAGCTAAAGGCATTGAACAGCGTCATCTCTACCGACTGTATCACGCACTTGTACTCAGTGTGATTTGATTATGGACTAGGGCTTACAACACTGTCCAACAGCAACCTTCTCAAATTAGAAAGAATTCAAAATGAAACAATGAGATTGATCCTGGGAACCACGAAGGACATACCGTTGAAATATGCGATACCTGCTCGACCTTCCCTCAATGCAGACAAGACACAAGCTGGAACAGGTGAAGGCATATTTCAGAGCCCTTGAAAATCCCCAAAACCCACTTCATGCGGCGGTCAAGGAAACAAAAGGCACTCGGCTAGGACGTGGAAAATCATGGATAGGACAGGCAGAAGACAGTATACAGCTTGTGTGCCAGTTAGCAGAACTCGAGGAAACCAAAGAATGGAGAAGTAGCCAGACCACTTGAAACACCTCTACCAAATTGCCATCGCTCCAGAATTTGGAAGACATTGTCGAGAATGGCCAGAAGGCAAAACCAGCGCAAAAATTCAGATGCTGGTAGAAGACCTTTGCACAAAAGATGATATTTTAATATACACTGACGGTTCTGTCGACAAAGGTAAGTGAGGCTGGGGATACACAGCGAAGCAAAATGGCCAAACTATCCAGAAAGACAAGGGTGCGCACACGATTTAACAACTTCAAGTCTAACAATGGCGGTAGAAGCAGCAGTGACACAAGCACTCCACTGGCTTTCATTTACAAGCCTGCTTGAAATTCAACAAGCCATGACACTGACTGACTCCATGAACCTACTTCAGAAAATGAAAAGTTGAATGGGAAGCCCTGCTTGGAATGAACTGATGTGCAGCCTTCCCTTGGAGAGACTCATATGGATGTACTGTCATGAACATGCTGGAGCTAAAGGAAACGAGAGAGCAGAGCACACACTGGCTGGCAAGGCAACGATAAGAACTGGGATTACAGGCCGATCTGATGTGATAAGAAATCATAAGAATCATTTAAGTAAACAAGAGCAAAGCCACTATACCATAGACCATCTTTCAGATCGGAACATCAAGAGAGGATGTTGCCACACATCCAGACTTACGGGAAGAGCAATAAGCATCACCTACCAAAAAAAACATTTGAATAATCTCAAGGCCAACACTGCGAAAACTCCAAGAGATTGGGGCAAACTCATACTGGTTCTTTCCAATAACACACACACAGATGATCAACACATGTCAAATGAGATAAAACTTTGAATTTCTCAGGGCCCCCAGCGCACACTGTCGACGTGTGTGTGTGCTGGTGTCTGTTCATCAACGGGGTGATGCTAGTGTGTCAGTAAGAGAGTCCACGGACGTGTGTGTGTGTGTGTGTGTGTGTGTGTGTGTGTGTGTGTGTGTGTGTGTGCGCGTGTGTGTGCGTGCGCGCGTGTGCGTGCGTGGGTGGGGTGGGGGGAGGGGGGAGGAGTTGTTCTTATTGTGTTGTGTGTGTGTGTGTGGTGTGTGTGTGTGTGTGTGTGTGTGTGTGTGTGTGTGTGCACACGTGCGCGCGTGTACGCATGCATGTATATGTTGTAATTGATGGTCTTTTTTCTTGTTCTTGATCCCAAGTCATCTTCTGAACATTCACGCACGCAGTCACTACACACACACGCGCGCTCGCGCGCACGTGCATGCACACACACGCGCGCACGCATACATACACATAAACGTGCACACGTACATCCGATCGCTCCTACGCACACACATATACACGTGCGTGCATGTGCACGCCCACAGCCACACACGAGCGCACATACACGCGTAAACATGAACGCATAAATGCATACACACGCACATGTGTACACGCCCACATGCACAGACACACACATATAAGTAGATATATATATGTAGATACGTGTGTGTGCTCGCACAAACCCACAAATTACATGCACACGCACTTCTGCACACGCACATACAGGCACACACGTGCGCGCTCGCGCGGGGGCGCGCACATGCACACACACACACACGCACAGACACACACACAAACACTCACACACACACACACACACACACACACACACACACACACACACACACACACACACACACACTCATACACACATACACACACGTGTACGCACACATACACACAAGCGCGCACGCACGCATGCGCACACATACATACATACACACACATGCGCTCACGCACACACATGGGCCCATGCCCACACATCCATACACACGCATGTATACATTCACTACACACACATACCAAAAAAAAAAAGGGAAAAAAGAAAAAAAAACCCAACCGATTTTAGCTAGGCACTTAAGGCCTGACCAGCGCTTTGAGCTAATGCGTAGGTCAGGTCATCTGCATCTAATGCGTAAGTCAGACATCTGCTAAGTCTAATGCGTAGGTCAGACATCTGCTAAGTCATAGGCACGAGACCCTCTTGTTCAGTTCTCTCATCTTAGTTGTTTATCATTAATCCCATCAGCTTAAAATCATGAACAGTGTGGTCTCGAAACTTAGCAGATGTGATGTGGGGTATATGGACTAGTCCGCACGCAGTGACGCCTCCTTAATGAAACTGAAACTGAACATGTAGGTGTTATAGTCTATACGATACATTATTGGCCTTTATGAGAAAATAGGTGTTACAGTATATACAGTACATTTTTGGCTGTTAGGAAAGAATTGGTGTTATAGTGTATACATTATTGGCTTTTAGGAAAGAATCGGTGTTATTCTCTGTATCATACATAATTGGCTTTTGGGAAAGAATCGATGTTGTCGTCTTTTACAAAACATTATTGGCTTTTTGGTCAAGAATTTGTGTCACTGTCTATATGATACATTATTGACTTTTATGAAAGAACCAGTTATAGTCTATACTCAATATTATTGGGTTTTAGGAAAGTAGAGCTGTTATAGTCTACACGTCACATAACTGACTTCTATGACAGTATCGATGTTATGGTCTAATCCATACATTATTGGCTTGTATGAAAGTACAGCTGTTGTAGTCGATAATTATGATACTTCTTTGCAACTATAGGTGTTTATAGTCTATATGATACATTATTGGCTTTTATGAAAGCATAAGTGTTATAGTGTATATATTACATTATTAGCTGATATGAAAGTGTAGGTGTTATAGACTACAGTATACATCATTGCCTTTTATGAAAGTATAGATCTTATAGTTTATATGATACCTTATTATGTTATATGAAAGTATAGGTTTTACAATCCATATAACACATTATTGGCTTTTACGAATGTATAGGTCTTATAGTCTATATGATGCATTACTTGCGAAAGTATAGTTGTTATAGTCTATGTGATTTATTATTGGCTTGGCTTTTGGTTAAAGTATAGGTGTTTTAGTCTACATGATACATTTTTGCTTTTCTGAAAGTATAGGTGTTACAGTCTATAGATAAATTATTGGCTTTTATTAAGGTATAGTTGTTACGGTCTACATGGTATAACTCTGGCTTTTATAAAAGAATCGGTGTTATAGTATATATGACACATTATTGGCTTTTATGAAAGTATAGATGCTACAGTCTATATGACGCATTATTGATTTTTATGAAAATGTAGGCGTCATACTCTATATGATACAATATTGGCTTTTATGAAAGTATAGGTGTAATAGTCTGTATAATACATTCTTTGCTTTTATGAAAGTATCGCTGTTATAGTCTGTCTTATCCACTATTGGGTCTCAAAATGCAGGTTTACATCACAATAAACTTCATTATCTACTAGACTGGACCCAGAATGACTCAGATGGCAATCTAGAAGTGCCCCGAAGTGAACCCTTTTAATCAGTGGTTGCATGGGGAACACAACACGATCGCATGGCCCAAGAAATTTCAATGCAGGTTTGGAGAACGCAAAAGACCTGAAAAAGAATAAACATTAAAAAATAAATAGTTAAACAAATAAATAAAAGAAAGAAACTTGCGAAGAGTTGCCAACACCTGACTCCAACGCAAGCCTGTAACGAACGTTACATGGTCTTTGTGGACACCAACATTCATAGCGATCCTTGGAATCCTCCATAAGTCTGATTTCATTGAGAAGGTTTGTCAAGTGCAACCCATGTGCGAATTAAAATTCAAGAGATGGGCGTAGTGCCACTCTGGTTTAAAACACAGACACATACACATACACATGCACAGACACACGCACGCACTCACACACAAACACACACGCACACACACACACACACACACACACACACACACACACACACACACACACACACACACACACACACACACACACACACACACACACATGCAAACACACACACACACAAATACACACACACACACACACACACACACACACACACACACACACACACACACACACATCCAAACACACATACACATGCAAATACACACACACACACACACACACACACACACACACACACACACACACACACACACTGCTTAGTCAAGAATGAGTTAAACGGGACAACAAAGGTATCAGCACGAGACTGGCTGACTATGCGTGTGTGTGTGTGTGTGTGTGTGTGTGTGTGTGTGTGTGTGTGTGTGTGTGTTTGCATATGTGTGTGTTTGCATGTGTGTGTTTTGCATATGTGTATGTGTGCGTGCATGCATGTTGCGTGCGTGTTGCGCGCGCGCGCGCGTGCGTGCGTGCGTGTGTGCGCGTGTGTGTGTGTGTGTGTGTGTGTGTGTGTGTGTGTGTGTGTGTGTATTTGAATATGTGTATGTTTGTATGTGTGTGTGTGTTTGCCTGTGTATGTGTGTTTGGATGTGTGTGGTGTGTGTGTGTGTGTGTGTGTGTGTGTGTGTGTGTGTGTGTGTGTGTGTGTGTGTGTGTGTGTGTGTGTTTGCATATGTGTGTGTTTGTATGTGTGTGTTTTGGATGTGTATGTGTATTTGGATGTGTGTGTGTGTGTGTGTGTGTGCGTGCGTGCGCGCGCGCGCGCGCGCGCGTGTGTGTGTATGTGTGTGTTTGTATGTGTGTGTGTTTGCATGTGTATGTGTGTTTGGATGTGTGTGTCCGTGTGCGTGTGTGTGCGTGCGTGTGTGCGTGCGTGTGTGTGTGTGTGTGTGTGTGTGTGTGTGTGTGTGTGTGTGTGTGTGTGTGTATGTGCGTGTGCGTGTGTGCGTGCGTGCGTGTGTGCAGACGCGCGCATGCGTATCTGTCTGTGCAGACATGCATGTGTTTGTGTGTGTGTGATCTGTAGGCTTTTGTGAGCATGTTCCTGTACGTATGCATCTGCACATGTATGGGTACATATATGTGTGTATGTATTTTTCCACGTGAAAACGACACACAAAAAACAACCTTTTATGAAACAGCAATTTTTGTTCACTTCCAAACAACAACATGTAAATGAAATAGCTTTTGCCCATTCCATGCCCTTTATGAAAAAGATATTCCCCTTTCTCTCCGAAACCAATAGCAAACAAAAGAAATGAACCGTATAACCTATCTCCATCATATCACATCAAATGAGTTGTCTGAACGTACAGAAAGTCGATGTACCCAAACTCGAGCTCACAACCATACACATATCTACGAGCACAGGTTTTGTTTAATCGCTTGCTTTCTATTCGTTCACTGTTTAACCTTCAGGCACACCTGAACAAGTTAAGGTCTTTGTGTAGCCGACGAGTCGTTAACAAAGTCAGGTTTGGTGTCGCTAAGGACGAGCGCCACCAATCTATTTGGCACCGCTAAGCAGGGACAGAAAGACCAACGGCTGGAGGGGTTGCCCCTCCCCCCCCCCCGGCCCCCATCCTCCCGACCCGTCTCCATCCTATTAAACAACCGATCTAAAAGCTCCTTTGAAAAGAGACAGAGGCGCTCAGGCGTGACAATTTGTGCACTCGGAGATTTTTAGTTTTTTTTTTCTTTGCTGTTTTTGTTTTTCTTTTTTACATATAATTTTTTTTCTTTGAGAGAGAGAGAGAGAGAGAGAGAGAGAGAGAGAGAGAGAGAGAGAGAGAGAGAGAGAGAGATGAACCATCTCTGTGTCGTCAAGAAAGAAAAATTCAAACCAATTACAGTTCCTACCTATATCCATGCGAGTTAAAAACTAAGTTACAATATTCACACAAACCAATTTTTTTAAAGGGGAGGGGGGGGGGGGGGGGGGGGGGGGGGGGGGGGGGGGGGGGGGGGGGGGGGGGTAGTAGTCGGCTATTCTATATATACTGACTTGGAGAGAAACATCTGAAGAGAAACACCTTTCAGAATTTTACTTGCACAACGTTGATACACAGCTAGCTGGACAAACAGAAGGGAGTTCCCTCTTTTAATGAACATCTAAATGTTATATCATTTCCATAAAATATTTTATAATATGGTTTCACATCATCGCACACGTTTCAATACAAACATTATTGACTAGGCCCTCACAGATTCAATTTTTTTTTTTTTAAGTGGCCTTGGACAATGCCATCGCAAATCTCACGTATCAAACAAATTTCCTTGTTCTCACAAACGTTAACAGTTTTCACTCCTGGATTTTGCCTCAACAAACCACAAAACATTTACAATCTTCATGATTTAGTGTAAACTTACGTAATACATATGTGCCTTGCCCCCTGTGCCGGCCCCCTCCCCCCCCCCCCCCCAACCCCCATCCCCCCCAAGCCCTCCACTGTTAAAAAAAAAGTGAATCGTTTTCCCTATCATAGGCTAGTCAAAGCCTTTACTTTGTATCAAACACTGACACCTCCCATGCCATTCAAAAATAACTATGTAGCATGTGCCTTCGCGAACGCCACCACGTGCGACGCCTTGGCAAAGTATGTCCCTCGAGACAACTGTCTGTCCTATAGGCCACCCTTCTTGCCGGTGATCAAATCGTATTAGTCGTATGTCTTGTAAGAGTTCTGCCTCTGCAAGAGTGGTCGTAGACAACAAGGATTTGTGTCCTCGTGGGAATGAGGGGGGGTGGGGGGGGGGGGGGGGGGGCTTAAGGAAGCTCTGTAAAGGAAATGTGGTGGGCAACACAAGCTACTTGTTTCTTGTAGTTTGTTTGCAAGCAAGAATGCAGGATCCAACACACTCCCTTGTTTATATTCCTGCTATGCGTACTCTCTCTGAAGAGGATTTGTTCCCCAGGTGTGTTGACGATGCTGTTTTGTCGACGTTCCTATTAGAGGAGTCTGGAACCATTTCCTAGCAAACCCTCTCAATTTGAAGATCACGTACATGGGATGGTTACTTAGCCGGAAATCGTGCTCCCCTATTCACTGCTCATGATTGCATGTATTAATGGACTGGTAGCAAGGATTTGTTTCTGAAATTATACACGAATGAATCATGGTTAAAAAACATATCTGTTTGTTGTGCTGCCACTTTGGTGTAGAGCTGTTGGATTGTTCAGTGCAAATGATATTGTTAGCGTTTTGCATTTCAATTTAATGTCTGTCCACACTATGTGGTCTTAGACACACAAAAAAGAAGAACGCAGAAACAATTAAAAGATACACCAAGTAAGATCAATTACAAAGATACAACATTTGCATCTTGTTACAGGTAAGTAAAAATCGGACACTGAGTCAATGCTAATCCGTTGTCACATATTTTGTGAGGAATTCTTTAAAAATGTCATCCAGGGAAGATTCAAATAAAGCAACCAAAATTAAAAACAATCTCATATCTCAGTAGTATCTGCATATTTGATTTTTTTTTCACCACAAATGTACTTTATGTCATTTGTAAATTTTGTTTTAAAAGCATTAAGTTTAAAGTCTGTAAATCAAAGAGGTAACTGACCTTACATGATGTGGTGTGTGTGTGTGTGTGTGTGTGTGTGTGTGTGTGTGTGTGTGTGTGTGTGTGTGTGTGTGTGTGTGTGTTGGTGTGTGTGTGTTGTGTGTGTGCGTATATGTGTGTGTGTGCATATGTGTGTGTGTGTGTATGTGTGTGGTGTGTGTGTGTGTGTGTGTGTGTGTGTGTGTGTGTGTGAGAGAGATAGAGAGAGAGAGGAGAGAGAGGGAGGAGAGAGAGACAGAGAGAGAGCAGACAGAGAGACAGACAGACAGACAGAGTTTTGTTAAATCATATATATATATATATATATATAAATTCTAAGGATAAATAACTTTCAGAGCAGCTTGGTGTGGCAATAACTGCAAGAAATATTGAATTATAAGCAAAGCTAGCTCTTATGTCTTTGATTGAAAAAAAAAAGGGGGAGATAAGCATTCATATCTGCAGTGGTAGATAATTCTGCCTAACTAACAGTATGTGCTTGAATGGGTGAATGTGAAATAATAAATGCTTCTGAAAATGAGCCTTCAGCAAGTTTATAATCCCCAAGGGGAAGACCATCTCCAAAGGGGAGGAAACACACTAACATATCATCACTGCTGGTCAGATACAGGTATTTTGAAACCTGATTTTTTCTCCTCAGTGACCACTGAAAGTCCTAACTTGACTCCTCTGCCTTTTCAGTTTTAACCAGAATGCTATCCCAGAAAAAAGCTGGTGCGCAATACCATAGTATGTTTTTTTTAATTTAAAAAAAACCCAACCAATTGACTGTTTGTTCATTCTTTTTTTTTTCATTGTTTTGAATCTTGTTTGTTCTGCCTGAAGAAGACCTGGTTGGTCGAAACGCGTAGAGTCTGTTTCGAAGTTTGTTTGTTCATTCGTTTGTCTTCTGAAAATTTCCATCTTTACCTTTATACTCCGTTAAAAGGCCTACATTGGTACTTAATATAGCCATGTAAACCTATCCTGAGTGTCGCAAGTGAGCCAGGCATTGGACAAAAGACATGCTCGTGTACGTAGTTCGTTATGCCGTTGGCCAATCGGATCACAGCAAACAGGAAATGTTTGACACGTAGTCAGTATTCTCTTTTCTCTTACTCGACAGCATCAGCCACTTAATTGGAGGGGAAAAGACCCATCTCTAACACGCTATGTTGATTTCAACAGATGCTAAAGTTATGGTTAAGTGCTTGAGAAAAAATCGCTGAAATACTACTTTTCCTTTATGATGATGTCAGTAGTGTCCAGTGCCTGCTAGTATCTAGATTAACATTGATCTGCTTATATACTGACGATTGTTGTCCGTTGTGACAAGAACGGTCATCGATGCCTGACTGCCTGACTTGCAAGCAATAGAAACAGAGGGTGTGCAGTCGACTCTGAGGGGAATTTTCGACAATATGAAGTTTAGAGGCCCCTCACTGACTTACAGAACAAAATTACTAGAGTAGGAGGGCCCCTCAAGTCCATATCTTCTTGCTTCCATCCCTATCCCTGTCCCAGCCCCTACCCAAGCCCCCTTTCCTCTTCCTCCACCAGACCATAAGTAGCCACCCTTCACTCACTGTATTCCTTCCTTCCTTTTCTCACTCTTCTTCCGTGGTCTTCAGCTCATTCTGGTTTACATCTCTAATATGTTGTTTGTTATCCAGGCCTTGGAAGCTCTTCTTCAAGCAGTAACAACACGACAAATTTTCCCGCCATCAAAGCCATTATTATTAACCCTTTGCGCCTTGCCCAGTTTACTAGAGAAGGACATGCCCTAGCCTGAAGGTTTGGGAGTTAACAGCAAAATGTATGGTTACCGAAATAAAGCATCTATATCTCAAAAACTACTGGATGAAATTTGTTTAAATTTAGCATATTTGCTGATGGATAAATGAATGTGTTATGTTATGTAAAAAAATTCAGACTCTCTTGTGAGTATTTTTAAAATAAAGTTTTGGTTTGAAAAAAAACCTACTTTTGGTTGTCGCGCATGTTCACAATCATTTGCGTGCCATTCGGTAGCTTCGTCAAAATGTGGACTTCGCGGCCGACGAAGTTTAAGAAGTTTAAGAAGTTTCACCGTCTTCCGACTCCAAATCAGCCACTTTGGGTCGAAATCGGAGTGATCGTCGAGGAAGATCTGATCTATAAGTAGTCTAACAGTGTATCGTGCTCGTTTGCTCATTTACGCTTCTAAAACGAAGAAAAAAAACACCCGTAAAACTGCTCAGCAATAGCACTCAAACCTCGCCAAATCACTGGGAAGAAATGCACGATAGAGTAAACTCCCTTACCTAATGAATATTAATGCATTTAGAAGTGAAAGTAAGTGGGTATCGCCGACCGACAAATTGCCGGCTGCAGGCGCTGAGAAGAGGCGTGTCTCGGCCGACAATTTGCCGATTGCAGGGCGAAATGAGTTAAAAGACTGGACAAAGCATCAAAAAGATAAGGAATGGAGATCAGCATCGTGAAGACCAAGTTGATGGCAAGCCTCAGCAACACAGTCTGTGCTGATGTAGCTGTCCATAGAAAGATACAATGAACTCGTCGACAGGCTGCCTACCAAGGATCCATAGACAGCTGTGAGGGATCCAAACCACAAGTCCACTTGAGGATGCAAAGTCAGCATCACTGCTGTCCAGACTGAAACCTGTATGGAACAATGATATCCCCCACGATGAAACATACGATCAGACTACCGTGTGTGAAGGTATATGGCATACTTTCTGTATACATGTAAGATACGGAGCCTCACAGCGGATCTGGAAAGAAGAGTCTAAGGCATAAAACTGAGGTGCAGTGGCCAGGTAGTGTACGTAAAGAACGTGAAATACACAGACCCTATCAGCAATGACCGAGTGCCACCAGATCATCAGGCAGCACATCGGATCATATTGAGAGACGTTACGTCTTATATGATTTACAAAATATATTACTTAATCTTAATTATACACAAATACATTGTAGTAATTCTACAGGCGAAAGTAGGTATACAGATACGATTTATACGCATATTCTACTGCGAAAATAGGCATACATATACGATTTGTTATGCATTTATACTAACATACAGTCTTTGAACTAGGAACAAAAATGACACTATGATTGTTGCACAAAGGTAACTAAATAAAAACACTCACTCTCACGAGAGCTGCGCTTATATACATCTGCACCCACGCTCATTTGAAAATCATTAAAACACAAATGACCTGCGGGATTGATGAATAGCCTGTCATATAGAGTAATGGCGCTTTGTATTTGATTTGATCTTTCTAATACACGTTTTATTTCTATTTGCATGGGACAACAAAAGCAATGACTGTTGTCAGGAAGAAAGTACTGGTCAGTGGTTGGTTTTTGTTTCTTACTTTTATAACATTGAGGTGACGGAAGCATCTTAACAATCCGATCATCAGCTGACATCGGTTACGAAAAGAAAACTGCGTTGATGTGGACACGTAACAAGATCCAAGAAACTAACTACAACATTTCTTCTGGAACTTTGGGGTGGGAGAAAGGAGTAGACGAGGAAAAGACTGACGTCAGTGCAAAAAGGATGGAGATATCATTTGCAGAGACCCGTGGGTTATTGGTAAGAGAGAGAGAGAGAGAGAGAGAGAGAGAGAGAGAGAGAGAGAGAGAGAGAGAGAATGCCGCTTATAGCCTAGCTGACCGCAGAGGGCCATACCAAGGCTGTCTGCGTTGAAGTCAAGTCTCAAGTCATAGAAAAGACAGATCCACACAACTCATGAAAAACACATTTTCTGGAACACACCAGAAATGTTATTAAAATCTTTCTTCCTTAAAATCCTAGATCAGATGAAAAATGTTGATCGCTTTCAAAAATGAGAGAAAAAATCACAACAGGCGGGACACCTTGAACAAATATTTTCATGGAGTCTGCTGTGAAATGTTTATGTCTGACATCATGCAAGTCCCAACAATCTACAAGAACATGTTTCGTTGTGACTGTTACATGACTTAAAATGCACCGCAAAGCTTTGTCACCCTTTAAAATATAACAATGATTGTAAAAGGAGTGGCCTGTGTGCAAAGGACACAAGCCCGTTTCTTTTTTTATGGCCATCCCTGGAACACGGTAAAAACTATTTCAGGTTTGGACGGATATGGAACAGTTTGTTATCCATCTGTAAGTTTCATTCCTCTTGCCAGAGATCTGTGACATAAGCCCGAGCTTTGACTTTCAGACCAGTGTGGAGGATAGAGAATCCAGCCCCTTGCACACGAGTGACTGAGAGCTGATTAAAGGAACGGGTTAACATACTCCCCAACCACGACCACATCGCCCCTTTACATTTAAACCAACCACTTACAACAGCGTCAGCTCAGCAGCTCACAGCAATATCCGTTAGGACAAAAGGGATACTACTGTTATTCAAGTGGGAGGTTCTCAGTTTCACTACCAATTTACCAATTATTGTCTAGTCCTCATACGTTTTAAACTGTTGTCATTTAGAGCCCTTAGGCTCTTTGTGGCAGTCACAACGCTCTTGACACGCACATTGGGGGACTTCCAATATCCCATCGAGAAACTGGACCCCACCTTTTATGCTTCCAAATCAAATCGTTTCCAACAGGTAAAAAGCTTGTTCCCAAATAATATTTACAACGTTTAGTTTTTTCCTGGGATTCATCAGATTTAACTACCTTTCGGTTTACTTTTTTTATGAAGATTTTTTTTGTTTGATTGTTTTGTTTTGCAAAATAAAGAGGTGCATGATTCTGTAAATATGGTCTATTAGTGACTTTATAGGACAAATAGACAGGACGAGGGGTCTGGACTACCTCCATTGGTAGAGCACAGGACTCGTAATCCTTGTGATCCTGGGGTTGTGGGCTTGAATCTCTGCCCAGCTGTTTCAGTACAGGGGTATTTTTCCCATGGAGTTACATTAGGTCTGACTCCATTTCCTCAAAAGTCCTCTGACTGAGACTAAAACGAGACTCCCTGTGTGCATTACGTCTTGCACACACGTAAAATCCCGTTGTCACTTTCAGACAAGACAGGTTTTGGCCGTTGGTATGGATGACAAGCTACACACTAACTCCCTGTTGTAGTGGTCAGGAACCAGCTATTATTATTACTTTTAATGCAGGTTCGTTTCTTTTTTCCTTTTTCACTTGTTTCTCTTAAATGATGAGTTGCATTGGTTTCTGTTGATCCAATTGCTTTGATTTTAAGGCACTTTGTTCTAGTCAGGAGAAAGTTAAAGAAAAAAAAATAGTGTGGTATAGTATATGCTTCTGACGTGTCTGTTTTGAAGAATACGAAACACATATTTGTCGTTTGTATGTTGCTTGGTTTTGCACTTTGTCCCTTGATTAGTTTGTGAAAGTGATTTAATTGTGGACATTGCAGCAGTGTGAATCTTAGCTGCAGGTAACGTAACAACACAAGAGCGAAGAACAGTTATTGATAGAAATGAAAATCCTTGTTTTATCTCGAATATTACATACTATGGTTCTGAAACATTCAGATTGTTTAACTAATCATCATTTGTAACTATTTCAAAATCTTAAAAGATCTCCTATATGGTTTCCAAACTAGTACAACAAAAACAATATATGAAGTTTTTTTTTAAGAGGAAAAAAATCCACGAATTTCTTGAGATTTAAGTAATCTAGAGATATCATAGGCCAGACTTATGTGATGGTCCCGTTATGCCTACTTTGTGAACAGAGAAATGAATGCAAACTATGGCTGCATGTGGTGGGAAATCTTTTCCAAATACAGTTTATTATTACATCATTGAATTGAGTTGAAAAATCAAAATCTTGTAAGCTGTACTATTTCAAGCTGCAACGCCAGTTAAGACTGACATTCAGATTTTATTCTTAGTTTTAAACTAAGGTGAATGCAGGCGGAAATTGAAAGAAACTGAAAAAAAAACCAACAAGACCTGCCGAAAGAAAGCAACAAACAAGTTACGAGACAATTACGAAGCTTTCTGACCTCTTTGGTTTTCTTCAGGCAAGACAAACAATATTCAAGATAATAAAAAAAACGAAGAACGTACAATCATTTCTCTCCTTAAATTGGGTGCAAAATGGATATGGAATTAAAACGACGCTGCTGGGAAGGAGACAATGGGAGTTTAAATGATATTAATAATAATAATCGCTATTGTTCTAGTATTACTGATCCTATTGCCAACAGTAGTAGTAGTAGTAGTAGCAGCAGCAGCGGTAGTAGTAGTAGTAGTACTAGTGGTGGCAGTAGTAGTAGTAGCAACAGCAGCAGCAGCAGTAGTAGAAGTAGTAGTGGTAGCAGCAGCACCAACAGTAGTAGTAGTAGTGGAGGTGGTTGTGGCAGTAGTAGTAGTAGTTATATATAATAATATAAAAATATAAGACAGAAAGAGAAAAGTGTGTGTGTGTGTGTGTGGGGGGGGGGGGGGGGGGGGGGGGGGGGGGGGGGGGGGGGGGGGGGGGGGGGTGGGGGGGGGTGGTGGTGTGGTCCCCTTCTTGAAAAAAAAAAAGGTTAAATGTTTTTTTTCCGTTCCAATAGCGCTATATGCTTTTCACTCATTGATCATTTCTATTCTTTTCCAACTACTATTACTATTATTAATGTTACTATGTTCATCGTTATTACTATCATTATTATTGTCATCATTATGATCATCATCATAACTATCATCACAACTGTCTGCCCGCTCCAATAGTAAGTACTGTTATCATTTACTCATTGATGATTTCTGTTCCTTTCAACTAACTATTAATATTACTTATATTTTTTTTTAATTATTAATATTACTATCATTATATTGTCATGATATCATTATTAGTACCATAATCATTATCACCATCAACATGAAAAGGCTTCTGTTATTCCTATACTAACTTAATCAGTATTAACATCACTATCATCATCATTATTACCACTATTATGATGATGATTGTTACTACTACTACCCGTAGCATTTTTACAATTACCATCATTTTCACCGTTGCAACAACTTCATTACTGTCACAACTACTATATCTACTAGTATCATTAACAATACTACAATGCATTAATATATTTCTTACATTCCAGTCTACCAGTTTTTTTAATGTCCTTTATTATTACTATCATCAACCTACCATCTTTCCAATCTTTTATATCACTGCTATCATTCATTATCTTACGATCATAATCATGATTATTACTACAGCTTTCAATAGTTATGTGTATATATAAATACTAAATTGATATATATATATATATATATATCAATTATAAAACAGATATTCAATTATAAAACAAAAATTGCTCTTATGTCTTAGAGTGAAAAAATAGGGAAAGGAAAACATTCATATTTGCAGTGGCAGTTAATTCTGCCTAACTAACAGTATGTGCTTGAGAGGGTGAGTGGAGAATAATAAATGTTTTCTCAAATGAGTCTTCAGCAAGCTTATATAGTCTCCAAGGAGAAGACACTCTCCAAAAAGGGAGGAAACTAACTAACACATATACTTCTGGTCAGATACCGGTATTTCAAAACCTGATTGTTTTTTCTCAGTGACCGCGGAAAGTGGTCACTTAACTCCTCTGCCTTTTTTGGTTTTAAGAAGAATGCTATCCCAGAAAAAGGCTGGTGTGCAATACCATAGTATGTTTGTTGAGTTTTCATAAAACCAACCAAAGGTGCCACCTAAGAAGCAAAAGAAAATCATGAAAGACCAAAACAAGCTACATTTTCTAGTGAAAAGTAGAAAGTATAAAAAGATAATCTCTTAAGACACAAGTGCTGAGGGCCAGTTCTTGGAATGAATCCACAAGGGACTAAATTATAACTGACTAATAAATTCCAAGGATAAGTAACCGAGCACCATTCCAGCAACTTACCGTCCCGTCGCCAAGGTGAGACAGGGCTGGAGAATGCAATAATCTAACGTCCAGAACCAGACTATCAGAAGCAATACTTCAGCGGAAAGAAAAGATGCAAACCCAGCACCTGGTGTAAAGAAAATTATCTTGAGCTTAACGTCAAAAAAAAAAAAGAAGATGATCATAGATTTTAGGAAAGCGGAAAATTATGTGCCTGATCTTTATATTGATGGATAAAAAGTGGAACGGGTAGAGGAATACAAATATCTGGGCACAACGTTAGACAATAAGCTCACTTTCAATACACACACCAGGTCCGCATACAAAAAAAATGCCAAACCAGAATGCATTTCCTACGCAAATTGAGGAATCTGCATGTCCAGCCAAAAATTCTTAAAACATTTTACAGGAGTTTTATTGAGTCTGTCTTGACGTTTTTCATGCATTTGCTGGTATGGAAATCTTAATTTGAAAAACAGCAAACTCTTGGATAGCGTTATGAACATCTGTGGTAAGATTGTTGGTGAGAGACAGGAGAGTATGAGTGAGTTTGTATGAAAGGCGTGCGGTCAACAAGGCTCGTGCGATTGTTAGTGACAGTGGGCATACGCTTGCGCGACAGTTTGAGCTCCTTCCATCAGGCAGACGATTTTGTGTCCCCAGAGCTAAGCTGATTCGCACAAAAAAGAGCTTTGTGTTCAAATCCATTGCGCTTTTAAACAAACACAGCGTGTAAGAAGAGGCGGTGGATCACCTGTGACACAAGCATGTGCGCGGGTGTGTATGTCTGTGAGCAAGCGGGAAAGTATAGATGCTGGAGTGTGGGGTGTGTGTGTGTGTTATGTGTGCATGTCCTGGGAACAGTGAGGAATAGAAATGTCTGGAATATGTCTTATCTTAATGATTTTTAATGATAAAATCACCTCTCTCTCTCTCTCTCTCTCTCTCTCTCTCTCTCTCTCTCTCTCTCTCTCTCTCTCTCTCTCATACGTGCACACATTTATGTATATATAATTATGAGTGGCTGAGTGCATACTTTATTTACACTACCAAAAAGGAGAAAGACTGAAATTCCGATTTTGGTGTTACACGCATGTTTTATTGTTTGAAAGTAATTTCAATTTTCAGTGTCACGTTTGTAACTATAAATATGTATGTCTTAACTTTTAGGGCAGCGGTCACAAATGTAATTTCTCTTGTAACGAGAGATAATAAAGTTTTCTGAATCTGAATCTGAATTTTGCAGGGTACACTGGGTAATCCACTCATTTTCATACGTGACATAGTCGTCACCAAATAGTTGGTTTGTTCCTGTGATGATACTGTAGTGGACACCCATGCACAAGTAACTACACTGTAGGCTCCTTGTACATACAGCAACGTCTTCAACTAAATTCTTGTGTGGCATATTGACCGATAAAACAGATAACATTTCCACAAACAATGAGACAACTAAACAGTCCAAACAGACAAACGTAGAGATTCGACGATAGTAGGTTTTCATGTGATGATAGTGTTGACAAGGGTGCCCTCACAATCGGCTCCTTTTACAAAGTGGAAGTACATTTTCAACATATTCTGTAATCAGAAGAAAATATAATGGATAGCTTATCATCTCCCAAGAACATATCGGAGGGAAAACTGTTGATTTTGTTTTCTCTCAGATTTAATGTCTTTGAATACGGTGTTCTTCGAAAGTCTCCAGGTCCTATAACTCGTATTCCTGAAAACGATATGTTCAGTGATTCAACTGTGGAAAATACACAAGACTTTAACTCTCAAACGTGATGAGATATGTATCAGATAAATCAATGTTCTTTAATGCATTTTGTGTCAGGTTAGATGATTCCCTAATCAGTGATGTCAGAGGATTGCCTGACAACAAGAGAACCTCTAAACTTGGCAGCGTCAGAAAAGTATTGACTCTGATACTGGTCAAGTTGTTATAGCTCAGGTCGATGAACTTCATGTTGGGGAACGACACAGAAGACAGCAAAGTAAGGGAGCAAGAGGAAAGTGTCAGTCGAACGAGATAAACGTTGGTGTTTAAGTCAGGTAAAGTCATCCCTGAGCCCATAGCATACAGGTAGCGAAGGCTGGGGAAGAGGTGAGTAGAGAAAGGCTGAGGACAAATAAAGGAGAGGCCCTGACACAGACTGCCCACAGGACAGGTCATGTCACACAGCCAAGGAGATTTGATCTAACCTTCTTGTCACATAGCCATTCATCATCACATTGTGGATATGTGACGTCAACGTAAATTGTGACGTCAACGCAAATTACATAGGAACATGACGTAACAAAAAAAGAACGAGAGCGAGAGGAAAAACAACAAACAAAAAACAAAACAAAAAAAAACAACAAAAAACGGCGAGGCCCCTGAGTCCGGCCTGGAACTGTTTACCATCGAGTGTGGAGGTACAGCCCGTGCCCAAACCGCTGTCTCCGTCAAGACAACATGGAGAGGCTGGCCGCCAGGTCAGTAGTGGCATTTTGTAGTAATGGGCCTCAGGATTTTCCGTCAAGACGATGTGGAGAGGCTGGCCGCCAGGTTGGTAGTCCGACATCCGTGAAGTCAATGTGGAGAGGCTGACCGCCAGGTCGGTAGTCCGACATGATCATCCGTGTGGGTGTACCCTGTGGACTTCGAATGTGTGTTCGTGAGCGCCTCTGCTTGCGTGAAGAGTGTGACTTGAGGATTCTCCGTCAAAATGACGTGGAGAGGTTGACCGCCAGGTCGGTAGTCCGACGTGATTTTCTGTGTGGGTGTGTCCTGTGGGACTCCAAAACTGTATTCATGAGCGGCGCTGCTTGCCGTGTGAAGACTGTGACTTGGGCTCGTTACAGCCAGCTGTATGGACTGTGTCTGTTGAGACACCACTGACGGTGCCAGCGAGAACTGTGTGGTGGAAAAAAAAAGATGTTCAATGTGTGAGTTTTGCCAGTGACGGTCGACGTTTCCTGTGTTTGTTGAATGTCCTTACTGATGGTGACGTGTATTGATTTTATGCCAATTTATATTGATACGTATTTGTATTTTGATGGTTCAGGCAACATATAAAAGAAAGAAATTTAACTGTGTTTTCCTGCTGTCCACGTTTGTGTGGTGGTGGGTGTGTGTGTAGGGAAAAATTGTTACACGCATCCAAACTTTTGAAAACGAGAGTCAGACAGTCAAACACACAGCGCCACACCATCCGTAACATCTGGTGACCCCGTAGTTTAAATTTTCTTTCAGCATTGAATTTGAAATTGTCTTCTTGGGATTCGTTTTTGTGCCCCTGTAGTTTGCCCCAGTTATTAAGGACAGGCCACGTTTACAGACTTTGCTTTTGAGAGACTGAGCTGTGTTGCATTGTTTTGTTGTATGACTGTTTGTTCTTGATTTCTTTCCCGTCTCCAGCGTAACGGGGTATCTCCTGTATAGTTTCTGGAGATACGAGGGCCTAGTTCTTTCTTCCTGTGTGGGCTTTGGCTATCTCTTCTGATTATTTCTGCGTCTGTCTTTACTTGGGGATTGTGTTACTTCTTTAGCGTTCTCAGGGCTCTTTTCTCTTGAATGAGTGGCTGTCTGAACCATTTAGACAAAAAATTAATTAGTTGTTTTGGATTTTGTGTGTGTGTGTGTGTGTGTGTGTGTGTGTGTGTGTGTGTGTGTGTGTGTGTTTGAAAAAAAAAAGCAAACCTGTATTTTCTACCTTGGTAGGACATTTTTTAACATTGTTGTTGTTTTGGCAATTATTGCCAACTGTGCTGTTTTTTTTTCTGTATTCCTCAATTGTTATTTCATTGGTTATTCCTATCATTTTGTTGGATGGGTTTTGAAAAATACTTAGCCCTTTTAAAAAGTGATTGGTCGTTAGTGTTTGTTTGAGAAACAATTTTTTTTTTTGGAATATATACAGTGTAGTAGACAGAGTTTTGAAACATTTGGCCTTTGATAGCAATTATTTGTCTTTCGACTGGTACTTGTGTCCTGTCAGACAGGACAATATTTCATATCTCGTTATGGCACAGAAAGCTAAGGAAGCGAGTCCTGTTGTGTCCTCTATGGACGAGGACAAAGCTTTCACGAAATATTTTCAGTAAGGTAAGGTACTTGGTTCGGAGGGAGAGGCTCTGTTGGACTATGTAGATAAATGCATTGCCCAGGTCATAGAAAAAGAGGAAAGAATCAAGATGAAAGAATTTCAGTTGAGAGTACAGGAAGAGGAGATAACTAAAAGGCAGCAGGAAGAAGAGATATTTAAAAGAGAGCAGGAAGAAGAGACAACTAAAAGAGAACAGGTACAAATGCAAGAGGAAACTAAAAGAGAGCAGGAGCGAATGCAAGAGGAAACTAACAGAATTCAGCAAAAAGAGATAGACGAAACTAAAAGAATACAGTTTCAAGTGATTTCTCAGCAGGGTGTAGTCTCAGGACAGGTCAATGAAGACAGTCAGGTTTCTGGTTTGCCCAGGTCTAACGCCCCTCGTCACACTTTTCCCAATTTGCTCCCTTTCAAAGAACGGACTTATGACATAGACAGTTATCCGTTTCGCTGTGAAACCCATTCTCGTTCCTTAGGTCTGAGAGAGTTTGCGGGTTACATACCTGTCTGCATTGCTTGAGCGTTTTGCTTTAACCCTGTACAATACTCTTGCGGTGAATAATATTGTGTCATATGACCTTCTAAAAGAGAGTTTGTTGAAAAAGTTCCCAGTGTACTCCGGATGGTTTTCGGAAGCGTTTTCGTGAGGCTAAGCCTAGTACAGATAAACCTTTTGGAATCTTTGCAGTTAAGCTTAGACGTTTGTTTGACCATTGGCTCTCTTTGGCAAAGATTTATAGGTCTTTTGAAGGTCTGGTGGATCTACTTTTGCGTGAACAGATTTTTGGAGTGTGTCTCTAAGACTTAGCTACTTTTCTGTGTGAAAAAGATGAAAAAAAACTTTTGGTGATATGGTAAAGTCTGCTGAATCATACAGATGGGCTCATCCTACTAAGGTGCGTTCTAAGAAAGCTGATATTAACATTTTTGGTTCTGTTGGACATGTCCCAGGATATCCATGCCATGGTCAGTCCCTTGTTAGTCTGATAGAGGAAACAGGTATGCTACTTTTCAGAGTAGTGGTCAGAGCCATGGTTTCTCAGCTGGTTGTGGAAATTACTTTGGTGGTAACCGTTTTCGTGATCGTTGTGGCCGTCATAACTCTGGTAGTAAGAGTTCCTCAAGAGGTGCTCCTGATCAGTCTACTAGTATTCCGAAACAGAAACATGATGAGTCATTAAAGTCTCGCTTCCAGTTAGTGTCTTCTGGTGAGGTGAAGAAGTTATGTACATCTACCTTTAACTATTACTTGTCTGATGGAGTCCTGTACAGACAGTTTGTCAAAAATGATATGTCTTTTGATCAGGTTGTTGTTCCTGTTGAGCTTCGACCTATAGTGTTGGTTGTGGCACATGATTTGATTTTGTCAGGTCATTGTGGTTCTCAGCGTACTCTGCCTAGAGTTCTTAACAAGGTCTGTTGGCCTGCAGTAACTGCTGACGTAGCGAAGTATGTTGCTTCCTGTGATGTGTATCGGAAGACAGCATCAAAGGGTAGAGCTTGTCAGTTCCACTGATCAGGACTCCGTTTGATCGTGTGGCTGTTGATCTTGTTGGTCCATTGTCTCCTCCTTTGGAGCAAGGTCATCGTTACATCTTGACCATGATTGACATTGCTACCCATTTTCCAGAGGCTGTTCTGTTAAAACATATTTCCTCTGTTACTGTGGCAGAGGCATTGTTTGGAATCTTTTCTCCTTTGCGTTCCACCAAGGAGATTCTGTCTGATCAGCGTACGCAGTTCAACTCTGATCTCATGAAGCAGTTTCATGTGTGATGCAAACAGCATACCTACATAGCCGTATCATCCGCGGGCAAATGGTCAAATTGAGATATTCCATGGGACTTTGAAGTCCATGTTGAAAAAGATTGTCCGTACTCACCCAAGGCGTGGCATCGCCTGCAATGTTGTTTGCATGCAGGAGTTGCCCTCTGAGAGTGCAGCTTTCTCTCCCTTTCAGTTGCTGTTTGGTCAACAGGTTCGTGGTCCTATTGCTTTGTTACAGGAGTCGTGGATACAGTCAGATGTTCAGGATGTTGAGGCCAAACCTCTCTATTCTTACCTATTTGAACTCAACAATGTCATTGCTGACTCGTGTAAGTTAGCCACGGAGAATTCTGCTGATTCAGCCTTGAAGGGTAAAAGTGCTTTGACAAGAAGGCCAGGGAACGTCGTTTCCAAGTTGACGAAGTTTTTGTTTTGTTACCGACTGACTCTAACGAGTTGTTAGCCAGTTGGCCAGGGCCATTCCCAGTGTTCAACGTCTTGCATCCAGATTACAAAGTTCTTGTCAAGGGCAAGGACAAGATCTTTCATGCGAATATGCTCAAAAGTATATTCATCGTGCCGCTGTGTCTACTTCTGATGTTGTTGTACCTACAGCCAGCTGTATGGACTGTCTGTTGGGACACTACTGACGGTGCCTGTGATAACTGTGCTAGAAAAAAAATTCAATGTCAGTTTCGACAGTGACGGTTGAAGCTCCCTGTGTGTGTTGAATGTCCTTACTGGTGGTGGCGTGTATTGATGTCATACCAGTTTATATTGATATATGTTTATATTTCGATGGTTCAGGCAGCATATAAAAAGAAACTTAACTTGTGTGTTGCCTGCTATCCATGTTTATATTGTGTGTGTGTGTGCCTGTGCGTGCCTGTGTGTGTGTGTGTGTGTGTGTGTGTGTGTGTAAAGGGAAAAATCGTTTACACGCATCCAAACTTTTGAAAGTGAGTCAGTCATACAGATAGCACCACATCATCCATAACAAGACACTACCCCCCAACCATCACACAGGTGATCCATGCGTACACACATGCTGAAAGCTCAACATCGGTAAGGATCCGGATACAATATAGACTTGCAGCTGTGTTCATTTCTGTTAATGCAGTCGTAATTTCTGTTGCAGCGTGTATTTACAGGTAGACAATTCACCTGTCCACTCGGGCAATGATAATGAGTGTCAGGACACGACTCACGCCACGTCATCTTCTCAGAAACGAAGTAACCTTTGCCATCAAGGTTGATCAGATACAGCTGCCGTTCCTGTGGAAAGTGTGAGTGGTTGCCTTACTACCCACACACAATCACTATGTTCTAGTATGAACATGATAGCTCTGAGGGCCATTAATAAAAGCCATCAATTTAATTGCCGTAACATCTCCAGTAGGCACAGTGATATCCACCCAGAAATCCATTTTGTTCAAATAAAATCCCACTGGAACAAACATTTTCACAAATCCAGCCTTGGGTGCTGTAGCAGTTTCTTGCAAACTATTCGTTGATCTGTTTTTTAAAGTTATTTCAAGCTGAGGGTTGTTGTAGAATGACACATAGGTGTGGTTTGTGCTGCAGTACAAGTCGTAAACTATGATTTCATTAGGCTGATGCAAGTAACATAGAAACAAGCAGCAGACTGACTTTGAATGAGGAACTTAGGGTGACCGTCATAGATGTACACTGCCTAGATCGGATGATGGCATCTCTGACTGAATCTGAACCGTACTTAGACAACAACACCATGGTGCGCCGGGACCTCCACATGTAAATGGCAAAATGTCAGGGAATTTTCACACCAGCCAAACAGCATTCCTTGACGTGATGGAAACTCAAATGTGGTGTGTTCACAGTCAGTCACATTGCCATGAAACATGACTTCTATATTGAAATGTTGTTGTAAGTCTTTGACACCTGGACAGATACTGTCAATGTCATAGTTCACTTGTGTGTTGATGGTTTGAGAGCGGTCTCTACTACAAACCCTGAACGCACTCTTGTTTTTGGAGGTTGTGGAACCTGAGACAAGAGACGATGTTTAGATCTCTAGAAGGGAGATAATATGTCTCAGAGCTGGCGTTCACCCAAGACTGATCGCCGTCGTTTCCACAGGACAAATGGCATTGGTAGACACGCCCACGGCAATTTAGCCCCATCAGTCAGCTTAACAGTTTAATCAGAGAGAGAAAATGCCCAAACATAGTGTTAAACGGTGAGCCCGGTAATTAGACAGTTGATTTCCTGCTTATTATCCTGCCATGCACTTCAAATCTAATATTTGACTCTAAAGATCTGAAAGTGAGAAAAAGGTAACCTTATTTGCAGTGAAAAGACATTTGTTATCTTCTATACACATTTATGTCTTTCCAGAATAAGTTTATTCATAAGATTTTCATTATTGCCATTGATACCAGTTTCCATTAGCTGCAGCTGGTTCTTTCTGTTTTGTTACTGATGTTTCCTAATGCTGCCTGCTTTTACCATGTTATGTTTTTTTGTTTGCTTCTTTGCTTGTTTGCTTGCTTGCCCTCTTGCTTGCATGTTTGTTTTTGCAGTTGCCGTCCCGTACATTTTCTCTTTTCGTGGCACTGCGTTCACAGCTGTTGTACTTCTTGATAGCGTCGTTGTTGTAATCAAAGCTTCAGTGTAAAGTTGTTCTAATTTCTATGTTCAGTATTTTCCCCGTGTCATCTGATTATTTAATCTATCTTCTGCACATTCTATTAATTGCAGTAAGTTCTGGAAAGCTCCCCCAAGCAACACAGCTGACGAAAATGAAATTCCAGTGTCAGATTTCATTTTAGCTTGATGTAATATAACTCACGATGTAACAATTAGCTGATTTGAACTGTAGTGCAGCCCATATAGCCTTCACTTCTTGGTTGATGGAAAAAAAAGAGAGAAATAATAATAAATGATAATGTATGGATTTTATATGGCGCAATTCTTGGGGTCAACTCATTGCGCTCAACACACACTCAAACACTCGCACTGACATGTGTTCACACACACACACACACACACACACACACACACACACACACACACACACACCCGACACAGGCGCACTTGTCAAGTTCATCGGTTCAAGCGTAAACAATACAGTTTTGCATGGAGTACATAAAAAGTCAGGTCAGAATAATAGACGCATCATTTAGATATCATGGTTGAAGAAGGCTTTCCTAAAGAAGTATGTTTTTAACTCTGACTTGAATTTAGATAATGTGGGCAGGTCACGTAAGCTATCAGGAAGAGAATTCCAAAGAGTGGGCGCACTAAAGCTAAATGCTCTCTCACCGACTGTCTTTAACGAGCGCCTAGGAATTTTCAGAAGTTTTTTAGAAGATGAGCGAAGAGACCGAGAAGTTTGATAGGTGGACAGAGAAGCAGAAAGATACTGTGGGAGTGTCCCATCAAAGTAACTATAGGCAAAAACTGCGATTTTGAACTGCCATCGATATTTGATGGGAAGCCAGTGGAGTTCACGCAACAAAGGTGTAATATGCTCATTTTTACGCTTTTTGAGAACAAGCCGAGCTGCACTGTTTTGTACCCTTTGTTATCGTGCAAGCTGTTCTGAAGTAAGAAATGATGACAGCATAAGATTCTGACTTCACGTTTGATACCTATGCACCGTTGCTACTTCTAAGGGTTAATAGGTTTACAATTTGTGGACGAATTTAAAGGATACTTAAAACCAGCAACTGATATTGTCAGCCAGATTTTAGACCCATTTCATATAAAATAATATAATTTGGGATGTCCACTTTCATCATGAACGAAGTTTCATTAATGTTTGTCTAACAAAGAAAAGGGAACTTGTTTAAAAAGAAGAAAGCTTCAATCATTGTCACTGGATCAAGAGACACGATCAAACTGGGAAAGTTAATGCAACGTGTTATGAGAGGGGCATTGTGTTTTGATGTTACTTACATCCATTTTCATTTGGAGACCAAATCATCTATAATCATGTGGTGCCAGTGATAGATTTCACCTACATCTCCAGGTCAGTATTTACAGGCCGCCCAAGAGACTCTTCGACGGTGAGCTGAAACACAAGAAAGCGTTCCCATGAGGTCAGAAGAAAAACGCTTCAAAGACACTCGCAAAACATCCTTGAAAGCGTTTAACATCAACCTTCACACATGGGAACAAACTGCTGTGGATCGAGCTAGATGGCGCTAGTCTATCCACAAAGGTGCCAGTTTATGTGAAGAAAGGACAGCTTGAGAGCAACAAAAGAGACAGACAAGGAAAGCCATCTCCAACAATCAAGGACAAGTCTCCCACATTGCCTTCCAAGCTGTCACTGCACATTCAGTGCACGCTTCAGCTTGATCTGCCACTTGCGTATCCACAACCGTCTCACCCCACCCAGAATCCCTAGATGACTGAAGTGGTCTCGTCGATTCGAAAGACGAACAACATTTACAGGTTTGGTAATGATCTTGAAAAAGCTGACAGCTCAGCAAAAGCTTTATTTGTTTACACAGTGTGTGAATGACCCCACAGAGATCGACTTGTGCGTTTTGAACAAAGGTTTGAGTGATATATGCGGTTTGTGTGAAGACAGGACATTGGCGAAAAACGTTTCGTTTCTTTTTTTTCAATCCCCCCCCCCCCCTTTTTTTTTTTTTTTTTTAGCCCTTTAATACGTTTTGTGGGATTGGTAACTGGTGTCAAACGTTCATTGGAATGATTCATTTACAAACTTTGATGTCACGATTCCAGCTGAGCTTTGGTTGTTTGATGCTTTTTTTGCTTACAATTTCTTTTTTTCAGGTAAAAATCACTTCTTAATGGAGTGTTTTGCTCTCTTTGTTTACTTTTACCCACGTCCTTCTATTGACTGTGAGTAGCAAGAAAGTTAAATCTAGTAATTAAACACAGATGCAATAAAGGCGAACAAAAGAGCACTGAAAAAAAATGACTGGGAAACCAAGAGCTGAAGCCAACTGTAAAAACGTAAATGAGGCACCGAAGTGCCAAGCACAGGAAAACGGAAGAAAGGTCTTATTAGAAAAGTAGTTACAGTCTCAGAATCAAAAACTTACCTGTCTTCTTCAGCTCACTGTTGCTGTTGTTGTTGCTAGAAGAAAGGTCTTTGTCAGCAGGCGAAAAAGAGGGGAGTGTCTCTCTCACTGACGAAGATGAAGAATTCCTGATAAAACTCAACGAGGAAAGAAAAAACAAAACAAAGAAATAGGCGGCCTCCCACCTTGCTAAGCTAGTTAACAGAGCTTTGTAAACAAACTGGCTGGTGAGAAATTGCGAGGCAAAATGACAACGTATCACACGATACCTTAAAAGTATCATAACATGGTCATGATCACTGCCAAGGTCAACTCCAGAAAATGTTCATGTTTGAGCCCTGTTGACGTCAGACCTGTTCCGGTTCCTTATTCGAAGATAGTCCTATCTGTTTGTGATACTGACCATGTGTGCAGTGCTGTGTCCATCCCTGGGTTGCTTTATGATCACCAGGTGTGTGAGCTAAAGGCAGGCCATTTTCATTGGCGAATTCCAGCAGGCACAGTTCTCATTCTTCGGGAGTCTTATTGTGAGCTAAAGGCAGGCCGTTTTCACTGGCGATTTTCAGCATGCACGTTCCTCTTTCTTTGAGAGTCCCATTGCAGTAAAGGCTGCAGAAATGTCTCATTTTCGTGGCAGTCCATATCATATTTGGCCCTTTAGTCACCCAGAATTATGAGTGTGTCTTTCTTGTCGGCCTTCTTGATGACGGTTTAAACCTGAAGGTAGAATTCTTCAATCAGTTTTCATAGTCCTACATTCGAACATGTATTTGCACTACCATGATGTTGAATGGTGTTCTCGGTGACCGATGGTCTTGGACAGCTGGATCTCAATACAAAGACCCTGATATTCTCTTTTAGCCAAAATGCCCCACTCCATGTATACGTGTTTCTTCTTCTTAAGTACAGTACAAAGCATGTGCTTTTCTGTCTGAAATTCTCCGTTAACCTTCCATCTAATTTAGCAGAAGTCGAGCACATATGAAGAGTATGTGACCATTTCATGGGCGAATTTTGTCAGTTTTCCTATCTAGGCCGAATAAAATGATGCGTCTTCCATGGATACCTTGTGGTTTCCCCCACAGCACACACTTTTTGCATCTGCATGGATGGGCTATGAATGATTCGGGACGATATGTTTTCTTGTCTGTCATGAGGCGTCTTGCAAGCAAGTCGAACACGGCGGACCCAGGGTTTCTTTTTTCTGTCTCATGATCTGTGCCATTTCAGTGGCACTGCATCTGTGCCGTTCACCCCACCTGCCTCCTATATCCCCCCCCCTCCCCCCCCCCTTCTCCCTGCCCTCTGCCACAACCTGGCATGTCAAGACACTGTCCAGGCACCTTCAATCCACAGGGAGCAGTCAACGTCAAGTCGTCATGAGGCAACCCATTAGAGGAGATCTGCATTGCTGCCAGATTACTTTGGTGGTGTTCAGTGGTGCCTATTCTAAGATTCTGACTTCACGTTTGATACCTATGCACCGTTGCTACTTCTAAGGGTTAATAGGTTTTCAGTTTGTGGACGAATTTAAAGGATACTTAAAACCAGCAACTGATATTGTCAGCCAGATTTTAGACCCATTTCATATAAAATAATATAATTTGGGATGTCCATTTTCATCATGAATGGAGTTTCATGTTTGTCTAACAAAGAAAAGGGAACTTGTTTAAAAAGAAAAAAGCTTCAAACATTGTCACTGGATTAAGAGATACGATCAAACTGGGAAAGTTAATGCAACGTGTTGTAAGAGCGGCATTGTGTTTTGATGTTGCTTACATTCATTTTCATTTGGAGACCGAATCATCTATAATCATGTGGTGCCAGTGATCGATTTCACCTACATCTCCAGGTCAGTATTCACAGGCCGCCCAAGAGACTCTTCGACGTCGAGCACAGGGAGCAGTCAACGTCAAGTCGTCATGAGGCAACCCCCATTAGAGGTGATCTGCATTGCTGCCAGATTACTTTGGTGGTGTTCAGTGGTGCCTATTCTGATACAGCAGGACTCTACTACTAAGCCATCTATTGGCGACAATAGTTCCATAGTCGCGGATTTGGTATGATTGAGCTCTCCCTCTGGAGGGCGCCACTGTGTCCGTCCAACCACACGATCCCTTATGAATTTACTGATAGCACTGACCCCGACAGTACCAAGCCAAGGTCATAGGCTCAGAGAGGTAATCAAAACTGAGGTAACAATAGCAGAAGGGCTCGAAGTGTCACAGATGAGGTAGCAATGATGAAGATGATGCATGGATTTCCAATCATATCTGAGATTGCATGACGGGGCTGTAGTCTATGCTTACTTTCATCATGTCCCAGTGTCACAATGTCCAAGAGATACAAACACCTGCAGCATTGTTCAGGACATTTGAGCAACACTCACACAGGCGCATCCATTAAAAGAATAAAATTCGACTCCAGCATTGTTTCAGCACTGTCTGGCTGGATCTGAATTTAAAGTTCCGATTTAGATCTACGACATTCATTTTACTGTCACTTCACATGTTGCGTCATTGTCCTTATTCTGACGACCACTTTAAAAAAACTGAAACCAACTCCAGCACCAGTTAAAACAAAAACAAGACATAAATAAACGCCGAAAGCAAAGCGCAAAAGTGATTCGTATTTCACGCACTGTCACCTATCACCTGTCTCATAATTGGGCCCGTGTCGTGGAGGCATAGCCGGTGGCTTGTCTAACAAGAAGCCTCCACTTGACCCAGTCGTTGGCTAGCACCTGGGTTTGGGCAAACCTTTTGCCGGTCCATTTCATGACGTTGTCTGACCATCTCTTTCTCTGGCGTCCGCTTCTCCTCTTTCCTCGCGCCGTTCCTTGTAGAATGGTCTTGGAGAGAGACCTCGCGCTCTGGTTATGTGGCCATACCACTTCAATTTCCCTTTTCACGGTTGACACCAAGTCTTCATGCTGACCTGTCTGTTTACCCCAGTCTCATACGCACCTCTTCATTAGTGAGGAGGTCAAGGTATGAAACGCCAAGGAGTCGTCTACGCACTACCAAATTGGCGGAATTTTAACATACAGGTCTTGTCTGCACGCAACAAATACATTTTGATGGCTGTTACTCGCAATTTCCAATGAAGACAGATACTTTACTTCGCTGGTTCTTTCCTTTGTTTCCTTCTGATAAAGCCATCATGGTCTGATTGGTGGTGAAATTCGACTCTTCCTTGTGCGAGTTTCAGCAATCTGTGACGTCAGTGCAATGTGTGAAATGACATCACTTTCCATTTCCCACCTTCAATCAACCTTTCTCTCCATCCCGTGTGTGTGTGTGTGTGTGTGTGTGTGTGGATGTGTGTGTGTACTGATCGTAATCATCTTGGCTTCCTGAATCAACTGACGTGTCATTCGTTTTAAACTACACATGTTGTTCTTTGTGCAAATGTATAAATCTGTACCTGTGTATTGAAAGGCGTTGTGTGCATGTTCATGTATGTATCACAGAGAGAGAGAGAGAGAGAGAGAGAGAGAGAGAGAGAGAGAGAGAGAGAGAGAGTGTGTTTGACTGTTATCATGGGTGCAGTGTTTCTCAGTTTCTGTATTGCTGTGTTGATGTGAAGTCAGGGTGTGTTTGTTATGTATCCAACTGATGGATCATTGCATAGAACAAAAGTGTCTTAAACATTGATTTTAAACAAAACATAATTATGAGGTAATGATGAAGGAATTCAAAGTGAACACAGAATAAAATAATACGAGGTGAATAACCAACGAATGCATGAAAAAGGTAAACTGTGATTTCACACGCGTTTGGCATGATTCTATCACATTCCTTCCAAACTGGATGTGTCAGAACAGGCAAGATCAAAGGGGACAGCACCCAAGTTCAACACAGTGCAGAGGGACAGAAGTTCCAGTTATTGATTCGACAACATGAACGTCGTATGATACCAGCATAATGTTTTTACACAAGCTAAATGAAATGAGAACGAACGCTGGGCACGTTGAACTCATGCAGATGCAGCCATTACCATACCCTCTTTTCGACCTGATCAACAGGTCTTCGTCCTCACCATCTGCTCAAGGTCGGTCCTTCGTTTTGCCGTTAATAGAATCAAAGGAATCTTAAATGAGGCAGGGAACCGCGAACAGTAAACAACAAACAAGTACGGTAACTCTTGCTCTCAAATCAGACAAATCACAAATCAGTTGACTAATCAGGTGTACTAGTGGAAAAGGCCTGTGAACAAGCTCCTAGGAGCTTCAACACGGAAACCATCCAGAGTCCAGTAAATGGATGAGAGCGAGAGTTACCTTGCTTATTATTGTTTACTGTTAATAAAATTGTCAAGCCCTGACCAACAGCAAACTGGTTTTCAAAACAAACGCTCTATGAAAGTTATTGTTAACTGTATAAACTGAGCCGCTTTCTTTATTACATTGCATTCCTTTTCGTATGATCTTTTTGCACTTTGTCGAACAGGTGAATGTAAGTGCGGACAAGCCGATACATATTTGATGTATCTTTTAAAACCCTTTATCCACTGTAGAAACAAGGCAAGACATTCAGAAGATGAGGCCGAAAACCACGACATAAATGAGGCTGTTGAAATGACACTTTCAGTATGTTTCCCTATAGGCAATGAGATCGCACGGGTTACCTGCTTCAGTATGAATAGTATTTCTGGGAACCGTGAAATTTTGTGCTACAAAACAAATCTCTGCTTTCTATCATTCTCTTTGAATTTTTTACCCTGAACTGTTGCCCAGTGTTTGTTATGCCTTGCTTACTGCTTTGATTGCCATTTCTCCTCTCCGTGTTACGGATGCTGTAGTGGTGTGAGTATTAATGTCTTCAAAAGTTTGGATACGTGTATCGATTATTCCCTCCCCCCCCCCCCCCCCCCCCCCCACACACACACACACACACACCACACGAACATGGACAGTTAGACAACACACAAACTAAGTTTCTTTTCTTTTACATGCTGCCTGAACCATCAGGACATTGCAAATACATATCACCATAGATCATAAATATAAATCAGCAGGCACAAAATCAATACACGCCACCACACAGCGTGCAGATCAACATATCACATCAGCAAACTTATGTAAGAAACCCAATCCGCCGACACACATGTGGCGGTACAACCAGAGCAAATAACTATGGACAGATATGTGAGAGATGTTCAACAACCTCCTCTTCCAACAGGAACAGTCGCTCTCAGCGACACGACATTTACAAAAGCTGTCACAACAAATATTTTTCCTGGTACAACCTCGCTGGCACCGTCAGTAGTGTCCTAACAGACACAGTTCACACACTTGGCTGCACCGAGCCCAATTTACAGTCTAACCAGGGTACTCACACGGCAGGCAGAGCTGCTACAAGAACACAGTCCCAGGTGGTGTCCCACAGGGGACCCCCGCACAGAGGAAAATCACATCGGACTACCAGCTTGGCGGTCAGCCTCTCCACGTCACCATGACGGAGAATCCTGAGGCCCTTTACTATACAAGTACACTACTGACATGGCGGTCATCCTCTCCACACCAGCAATATGGAGACAGCAGCTGGGGCACAGGCTGTACCTCACACCCGATGG
>JADBJO010011639.1:0-15000 GCA_016801955.1 Conus betulinus | reverse complement strand
ACTACGGATGGTTTTCGGAAGCGTTTTTCGTAAGGCTAAGCCTAGTACAGATGAACGAACCTTTTGAAACCTTTGCAGTAGAGCTTAGGCGTTTGTTTGACGATTGGGTCTCTTTGGCAAAGATTATAAGACTTTGAAGGTTCTGATGGATTTTTTTTTTTGCGTGAACAGTTTTTGGTGTGTGTCTCTCTTAGGACTTAGCTACTTTTCTGTGTGAAGAGGATGACAAACTTTCAGTGATATGATCAAGTCTGCTGAATTATACAGACGTGCTCATCTTACTAAGGTACTTTCCAAGAAAGCTGATGTTAACATTTTTGGTTCTGTGTGGCATGTCCCAGGAGTTCCATACTGTGGTCAGTCAGGTACAGTCCCTTATCAGTTTTAAGAGGAAACAGGTATTCTTCTTTTCTTAGTAGTGTGCAGAGCTCTTGTTACTCAACTGGTTGTAACCATTATTGTGGTCGTGGTGGCCGTCATAACTCTGGTGGTGAGAGTTCCCCTGGTTTCTCAGCTGGTCGTGGAAATAGCTTTGGTGGTAACCGTGTCATGGTCATGGTGACCGTCATAACTGCTTTCTCAGCCGGTCGTGGAGATAACTTTGGTGACAACCATTTTCGTGGTCGTGGTGGCTGTCAAACTCTGATGGTAAGAGTTCCTCAGATCAGTCTACTAGTGTTGTGCGTTTTCTGTGTAAGAAGACAGGAAATGCAGCTGCTAAGTGCCCATGGAAGTCAGGTAGAAACCCTTGTAGAGTTTGCACCCTTAGCCACCCAGATAATGTCCTTTTGTGGTTGGTGATTCTACTGTTGTCGAGAAGTCGGCGAACAGTAAACAGTCCAATGTCTCTTGTTCTGTTCTGGATACTCCTTTTGCTTGTTTAGCTGCTGGTGAGTTCACAGGCAAATTACATTTGGAGTCCGGTTCTGTGAATGGCACTTTGTGTTCTGTTCTGCATGATACTGGTGCTACCATTTGTGGACAGGGATGACGGGGGGGGGAATGGTGGGGGGGAGGGCGGGTAGAGTGAGCGGCACAGGTGCAGTGCCACTGAAATGGCACAGATCATGAGACAGAAAAAGAAAACCTTGGGTCCGCCGAGTTATACTCGCTTGCAAGGACGCTTTATAGCAGAAAAGAAAACATATCATCCTGAATCAGTCATAGCCTGGGTTAAAAAGACTGCAGCATCTTTCATCTCCCCATCCATGCAGATAGGAAAGTGAGCTATGGGGGAACCAAAGAGCATGCATGGAAGATGCATCATTTTATTCGGCCTAGATAGGAAAACTGACAGAATTCCCCCATGAAATGGTCACATACTCTTCACACTTGCTCAGCTTCTGCTAAATTAGATGGAAGAATAACAGAGAATTTCAGACAGAAAAAGCGCATGCTTTGTACTATACTTGAGAAGAAGAAAAACGTACACATGCAATGGCCATTTTGGCTAAAAAAAAGAATATCAGGGTCTTTGTATTGAGATCCAGCTGTCTACGACCATTGTATTCTGAGATTACCATTCAACATCATGTAGTAGAAATGCATGTTCGAACGTAGGACTTAGATGAACACCTGATTGAAGAATTCTACCCTCAGATTTAAACCGTCATCATGAAGGCTGACAAGAAAGACACTGATAATTCTGGTTGACTAGAGGGCCAAGGATGATATGGACTACCACAAAAAATGGGACATTAATGTGGCCTTTACTGCAGTGAGACTCTCAAAGAATGAGGACTGCGCCTGCTAGAGTTCTCCAGTGAATATGACGTGCCTTTTGCTCACACTGCTGGTGATCATAAAGCAACCCAGGTATGGACACAGCACTGCACACATGGTCGGTATCACAAACAGGACTATCTTTGTATAAATAACCGGAACAGGTCTGACGTCAACAGGGCTCAAACACGAACATTTTCTGGAGTTGACCTTGGCAGTATCCATGACGTTCTCATGATGACTTTCAAGGTATCATGTGAATAGCAATGAAAGAGAGTGGAACTAGAATTAGCCTAAAAGATTTGTACATTAATTTGTTGGAAATAAAAACAAGGCTTGTGGAACAACCCCCCCCCCCCCCCACACACACACACACATACACACACCTCCCACCATGCTATTTCTTTTTCATTGGTATCCATTCCTGGCACCTGTTCTTCAAGACTAGAGAAAGACCGCTTGTCTAGTGCCCATTTCAGTTTGTGTTTCCCCAGTCCACTTGTTTCTGCTGCCACCTTGTGCTCATTCTTCACGGTTCTTTGATTTCTTTTAACTCTTTCATTCCTACTTTTCTATAAAACTTTACTTCCTCTTGTTCCTAGATTCTTATAATAGGAGTATTCACTTCATTCATGGATTTATAGAGAAAAAGAAAGAAGTGTAAAGTGAGAACTGCCACGGATGCAGTAGCAAGCCAGCCAGAATAGAGCGGTGACCACTTTCCCACTCTGTAGGGCCGTCTGGCATCCATTCTATTCATAAACACTGCCGCGCGAGCGACCCGGTCATGACGTGTACCGATGACGCGACTCGCGCGAAGTTCAAAGCGCTTACCGCGAGAACCGATTTTCCGGGCTGCAGGAAGGAAAGGAGGGATTTGTGCTGCCCGGTTTTCCGGCTGCAGGAAGGAAGGGAAGGATTTCCGCAAACCGGAAAACCGGGTTGCAGGGATGAAAGAGTTAAGGCTAATGCCAAAATGTCCCCACACAATTGACTGATTCCTGGCACAGAATCGGAACGAAGTCCAGCCAAGTCTCTGTGGAGGTGAGAGGCTTAACTGCCTGTCTCCACTTGAGTGACCATAAAAGGGTATCTGTTATTTGACTTTGTTATCCCTTTGTTGTCTTTTGAGTCAGTTAACACTTACTGCATGCTCTGCACAACAGTAGTAGTAGTCTCCATGATGGACTGTTAAGTTTGTGTTCATTACAAATCTGTATAGTGCACGTGAAGCAGACAAAGGCTTCCAGACCTCTGGCTTCGGAAGGAGGAATCTTGAACCGTTCACCATTTTCTTTATCCCTGATACGTTGTCATTTTGCCTCTCAATTTCTCACCGGCCAGTTTGTTTTACAAACCTTTGTTAACTAGCTTTACAAGGTAGGAGGCTGCACATCGCGTTGTTTTCTTTTTTTTTTTCATGCCTGCTCATCATTGACTTTTAACGGGAAGGCTTTGTCTTCATCAGTGAGAGAGACACTCCCACCTTCCTCTCCAACCAGTGCACCTGGTGACAAAGAGCTTTCTTCCGTTTCCCTGTGCACCAGCTTAATTTTGGCAGTATATGTAATTCTACGCTAAGGAAAATAAAAATCATGTCTTTATGTTAGATGCTTCTACAAGTTATTTAGAAATTTTTTTCTTAGCAAAATGAAAGCGTGTCTGCTAGCTGTTTCACTATCATTGTTTCTTTACTTATTTTTGATAAGGCATCTTTGGTACGTGTTCAAAAGTGGTATTATTTCAGATGCGCTGATGTTAATTATTATTACAGGCGGCTCCGTTGTTGGGAGGTCTGTTTAGGATGAAAATGGACATCCACAATTATATCATTTTATGTGAAATGGGTCCTAACATCCGGCTGACAATATCAGTTATGCTGTCAGTTATAAGTATTCTACTCCACCTTTTAGATTCGCCCCCAAAGTGAAAACCTATGAAGCCTTAGAAGTAGCAATAATGGATAGGAATCAAAAGTGAAGTCAGAATCTTATGCTCTCTTTATTTTTTCTGTCAAACGGGAAAGTGAAGGCAACACGGGCTGCACTACAGACTAAATCAGCTAATTCTTTTATCATGGGTTGTATTAGGTCGAGCTAAAATGAAATCTGACACTGAATTGTACTTTTTCCGTGTTGCTTGGGAGGAGCTGTCTAGAACTTACTGAATTTCATAGAATGTGCAGAAGATGGGTTCAATACACACAAAATACCGAACATAGAAATTACAATAACTTTACAAGAAGTTCTGATTATAATAATGACGCTGTCATAGCATACAACAGCAGCTGTGAACGCAATGCCACAAAAGAGAAAGTTTACAGGATGAAAAACTTCAAAAACAAAAACGAACAGGCAAGCAAGAGGGCAAGAAAGCAAGCAAACAAACGAATAAACATAATATGGTAAAAAGAGGCAACATTAGGAAGTAGCAGCAACAAAACAGAAGGAAGCAGCTGCAGCTAATTGAAACTGTTCTCAATGGCAATAATGAAAATCCCACGAATAAACATCTGGAACGAAAAAAAAAAAATGGATAGAACATAATGCATGTCTTTTCATTTCAAATAAATTGACCTTTTCTCAGTTTTATGGGCCAAACAACAGATCTTTAGAGTCAGATATTAGATTTGAAGCGCATGCTAGGATAACGAGCAGGATATCAAGTGTCTAATTACCGGGCGCACCATTTAACACCTATGTTTGGGGCATTTTCTCGCTCTGAATGAACTGTTAAGCTGACTGATGGGGCTAAATTGCCGTGGGCGTGTCTACCAATGCCATTTGTCCAGTGAAAACGGCGGCGATCACTCTTGGTGAACGTGAGCTCTACGACAGATCACCTACCTTGCAGAGATCTAAACATCGTCTCTTGTCTCAGGTTCCACAATCTCCAAAAACAAACGTGCATTCAGCTCTAATAGTAGAGACCACTCTAAAACCATCAACACAAAAGTGAACTATGATATTGACAGTATTTGTCCAGGTGTCAAAGACTTACAACAACATTTCAATATAGAAGTCATGTTTCATGGCAATATGACTGACTGTGAAAACACCACATTTGAGTTTCCATCACGTCAAGGAGTGCTCTTTGGCTGGTGTGAAAATTCCCTGACATTTTGCCATTTACATGTGGAGGTCCCGGCGCACCATGGTGTTGTTGTAGCCTCAGTATGTTTTCAGATTCAGTCAGAGATGCCATCATCCGATCTGGGCAGTGTACATCTATGACAGCCACCCCAACTTCCTCATTCCAAGTCCGTCTGCTGCTCATTTCTATGTTACTTGCATCAGCCTCATGAAATCAGCAGTTTACCACCACTTGTACTGGAGCACAGACCACACCTATATGTCATTCTACAACAACCCTCAGCTTGAAGTATCTTTAAGACAGATCAGCGAATAGGTTTGCAACAAACTGCTACAGCATCCATGGCTGGGTTTGTGAAAATGTTTGTTCCAGTGGGATTTTATTTGAACAAAATGGATTTCTGGGTGGATATCCCCGTGCCTACAGGGCATGTTACGGCAATTAAATTTAAGGCTTTTAATGATGGCCCTCAGAGCTGTCATGTTCACAGCAGAATCTTTGCTGAGGGGCGCAAAAGTAATCTCAGTGTGGGATATATCGGTCTGTGACCCAAACAGTGGTGCACTGCGTAGAATCTTAAATGCTTCACGCTTACAGATTAATCTTCGTATTCTGCAACAGCGTATCCGTGTCTCTGGTATTGCTTCAGCCTATATATTTTACATGTTCTTTGATCATTATCCATCCACATTTGATTACAAATTGGTCAGCCCCCAGTTTGACTGCAATCTGAACGGGGAACATAAATATAAGCCATGCTCAACTGAAGCATATTGTGAAGATGGCCCCAAAGAAGCATTGCATTGTCCGTTGTACTCCTCAGGATGTAGGCAGTGGGTTGAACCAATTAAGAAATGTCTGCATTTAGTAATGCGATCTCAGTTTGTTTTCTATAGACGGGCAGAGCACTGGTGTAAGAACCTTGGTGGAAATCTTGTGACAGTCAAAACACTGTCAGATTATGTGTACATTAGAAAAAACGACTGACAGACTTGATCGGTGGTAACTGGGTGATACAGATAGGTTTAAGCTGTGGTGTGAACAAGGTAGTTTTTATGTACAGAAAGTTCTATACATGGTCTGACAACACGATTGTGTACAGTTTATTTAAGAAAAACACACGCATAGAAAGAATGGGTCAAACTTCATGTCCTCGAGTCGGATTTTTCGCTAAGATATATGAGAACCTGGCTATCTCTCCTGGCACTAACATTAATTCACGTCGTGTCTTTCTCTGTGAATATGAGTCAGCTGTCCAGAAACGGTATATACCTAAAAATGTATTTATTCCCTGCTAAACATCGTGAACCATCTGCATTTAAGAAAGAACAAAGACAGCTCACTTCTTGTTCAGGAGATCATTTGACCCACACGTTTTTAGTATGTGATGTTCAAAGTCATTGTGGACAATTACAGCCTGCATCAGACTGCACGCTTCGCGATTCTTGTCAAAACCGTACCTCGATGCAACACGCTCCCGAAAAACTATTGATACAACTGTAGTTATGTTTCCTTGTGATGGAGATTTCACAACAATCCCTTACACTATGGTGTGCGATTTCAGACAAGACTGTCCAGATAATAGCGATGAGTCATTTTGTATACATCCTCCGTGTGAGGGTTTTCAGTGTGCCAATGGTCAATGCGTATCCTATGACAAACACTGTAATGAGTATTCGGACTGTCTCTGACGATTCTGACGAAAGTAGAGAATCGTGTGGGTGTAGTAAGGCAACCACTCACTTTCTACAGGAACGGCAGCTGTATCTGATTATCAACCTTGATGGCAAAGGTTACTTCGTTCCCGAGAAGATGACGTGGAGTGAGTCGTGTCCTGACACCCATTATCAGTGCCTGAGTGGAAAGGTGAATTGTCTACCTGTCTATACACGCTGCAACGGAATTTACGACTGCATTAACAGAGACGATGAACATAGCTGCGAGTCTCTGTTGTGTCCGGGTCATTACAGATGTCGAGCTTCCAGAGTGTGTGTACATATGGATCATCTGTGTGATGGCTGGGGGCAGTGTCCACAACGTGATGATGAATGGCTGTGTAACATGACCTGTCCTGAGAGCTGTCTGTGTCAGGGCCTCTCCTTTGTGTGTCCTCGGCCTTTCTCTGCTCACCTCTTCCCCAGCCTTCGCTACCTGTATGCTATGGGCTCAGGGATGACTTTACCTGACTTAAACACCAACGTTTATCTCGTTCGACTGACACTTTCCTCTTGCTTCCCTTACTTTGCTGTCTTCTGTATCGTTCCCCAACATGAAGTTCATCGATCTGAGCAATAACAACTTGACCAGTATCAGAGTCAATACTTTTCTAAGGCTGCCAAATTTACAGGTTCTCTTGTTGTCAGGCAATCCTCTGATATCACTGATTAGGGAATCATCTAACCTGACACAAAAAGCATTAAAGGACATTGATTTATCTGACACATATCTTACCACGTTTGACAGTGAAAGTCTTGTGCATTTTCCACAAGTTGAATCACTGAACATATCGTTTTCAGAAATACGAGTTATAGGACCTGGAGGCTTTCGAAGAACACCATATTTAAAGAAATTAGATCTGAGAGAAAACAAAATCAACAGGTTTCCCTCTGATATGTTCTTGGGAGTTAATCAGCTATCCATCGTATTTTTCTTCTGGTTACAGTATATGTTGTAAAAGATTTATTTCTACTGCTTTAAAAGGACCTGTTTGTGAGGCACCCTTGCCTGCACTATCATCATGTGAAAACCTACTATCGTCGAATCTGTACATATGTCTGTTTGGGCTGTTTAGTTGTCTCGTTGTTTGTGGAAATATTATCTGTTTTATCGGTCAGTTTGCCACGAAGAGTTTAGTTGAAGTTTCTGTATGTACAAGGAGCTTACAGTGTAGTTACTTGTGCATGGGAGTCCACGTGAGTATCATCACAGGAGCTAACCAACTATTTGGTAACGACTATGTCACGTATGAAAATGAGTGGGTTACCAGCGTACCCTGCAAAATAGCTGGGTTTGCATCTCTTCTTTCCGCTGAAGTATCACTTCTGATAGTCTGGTTCTGGACGTTAGATTACGTCATCTTTTTTTGTTTGCCTTCCAGCATTCCCAGGTTCACTGTGAGGTCAGTGTACGTGGCCCAGGGAATGATATGGTTGCTGGGAACGGTTCTAGCAGTTATACCTCTGCTTCCCTGGTTGTCACAGTCTGGGGCCTACAGTCATGGTGGTTCCTGTCATTTGCTCATGCTTGACAAGCACAGCTCTAATAATAATTACAGTTTGAATAACTTTCTTTGCCGTATTTAACATTTCTTTTTGTCTGATGATAAGCATTGGTCATGTTCTTCTCTGTAGAGCAACACCCAAACTCAGAATCGTGGCGGAAGTGCCAGGTAAGTCTGCCTTGACCTCACACCCCTTGATAACCAAGATCAATGTCACGACAGCCGTTAGCTGGTTCACAATTATTCTGATGAAAGTTCTGGTCCTGGTTGGTGCTGGTATTCCAACTGTGTTGCAGGTGACGATTGTAGTCTTTGTGTCCCCCTCTCAGTGCCGCGCTTTACCCACTGCTGTACTGGTGGCATCGTATCAATAAAAGACAACGGTTGGAAAAGGAACAACGACTGCAACAAATGTTGACAGCTAGGATCTCCATGTTAAAGGACTAGTGAAGGCAGACCTTTCAAATTCTATGATGAAATCATCATCAAAATATCCATCTCGAATGCAGAATGTATATGCACTGAAATTTAACAGTGTATATTAATGGATGAAAAAGACTGGTAAGAAATCGAGTCCCGTATGCTTTCAATTTTCAAACGATATCGAGTAAATGTCAAAAACCTTGGTGCGTAGATCGGCCTCATGTTGTTCAGGTGAAGCACTTGCAACAAGAATGTCGTCAAGATACACAAGATACACAGTCCAGGTCCATGAGGCGTTGAAATGCCTGAGCTGCATTTTTCAGACCAAAAGGCATTTTCAGTACCTCGTAAAGGCCGAATGGGGTGATGACTGCTGTTTTGGGAATATCCTCGGGTGCGACTGAGATTTGGTTATAGCCGCGAGCAAGATCAATTTTGGAACAAATCGTTTTTCCAGCAAGGTTGGTATTCAAGTCCTGGATGTGAGGAAGGGGGTAGCGGTCACGTCTGGTTGTATCATTCAGTCGACGATGATCTCCGCAAGGACGTCAGCTGCCATTGCTTTTCTTCACCATGTGCAGTGGTGTTGACCAATGGGAAGATGAACAGCGGACGATACGTAGGTGCTCCATTTTGTCAAAAACTCTGCTTTAGCAGCTGTCAATTTCTCGTGATCGAGGCGACGTGCACGTGCATGCACAGGGGAACCAGTAGTGGGAACGTGGTGGAGTACACCATGCTTGTTTTCTGTGAAGGAAGGTATTAGAAGTTCAGGAAACTCTACAGTTGCTTCGTAGCGGGAATGAATCTTGTGTATGCTTTTTCCTGCTTGCGAGCGTGCTGGCTGTGCGGGATTACCGAAACCACTATCCAGGGACACCAGACATCTGTTGACGAAATCAATAGTCAGTCTTTGGGTAGCAAACAAGTCTGCGCCTTGGATTGGCTGAGTCACATCGGCGATCCGTAACTTTTGAACAAACGATGCACCCCCTGTCCTAGTTGCAATGGGATATTTCTTCTTCCATAAGTAGGAATAGCTGAGCCGTTGGCAGCAACTAGACTGGGTCCTCGAGCCTTTTTGCCTTCTGCGACACTTGCAGGGAAAACAGATTATTCAGCCCCCGTGTCAACTAGAAAACTGCGTCCTGACAAAACATCAGCTACCCTGATTGTGCTAATGTTGACTGAGGAAGTTGCATGCACGTCATGAGAGACTCAGTGGAGTTAATGTTGGCGGTCTGTTTTTGATCCCGTTTTCACCTAGGTTGTTCTTTGTTTTCACAGCGTCTCGCTTCAGTTCCGAATCGTGCGTGATACTTGCACAAAGTGAAAGGATTTGAAGCACTGTTAGAGGAATTTTTTGATGGTCGGTTTGATGCAGCTGCCACGAATGAAGGGGTTGGGAGATCCATTTCTAAGATGTGGTCAGCCTTTTCGGCTAAAACGTCAAGCTCTTCGTTTGGAGACTGGGCAAGGATCTTCCGGACTTCTGGTGGCAGCTGATTCAGAAAAAAGAGCTTTGAAGAGGGTTTCTGGATTAGAAATTTTGTCGTCATTCGTAATGGGAGGTGTGTGTGTGTGTGTGTGTGTGTGTGTGTGTGGCGAAAACAGCCTCCAAACGAAGAAACCATGCTGATGCATTGGTTTGTCCAAAAGGGGTGGGGTGGGGGGTGGGGGGTTGGGTGCTTGAAGGCCACAGCTGCCACAGGTGGTTGAGGCGGAAATTTTTTCTGTCCGAGATAAAGTTTTGTTGCCGGATGGCGTCTGCAAGTTGTACAATTGCTTCTGTTGTCATTGACATAATTGAATGAGTCTGTGAGCGTAGGAGTGGTCGTAGCTGGTCACTACAAGGTCTGCTCACGATTCAGAGTCACCAATGAAGCAACACACACAGACGCGAAGGCAACGTTTTGAATATTTATAACAAAGCTAAAACATTCTCTGATCAACTTCTTTAATACAGTCGTTGAACAACGTGGTTATAGCGACGCTTCCGGTTTCCAACTACAATTGACTGAAAAACCCAAATCGCATGCAGCGTTATGTCATTAGATAAGTGCTACACTGGACTGGAGACTCTGAGCAAGGGCTCAGCAGTCAGTAACCATGTGAAATGACAGACCGTTTCTTTCATATTGTGTGTCTGACTAGCATGAAATAACGCGCAGGTTTCAGCTCTAAAGTTGCAGAATAAGTCACCAGTGTCTGTGTCGTTCTATGAATCAGCTCGTGTGTGTGCCATGAATATTTTTCTGTAATTTCTTTGCTTTTACTTTTGCTTGCAAGGCGCACTCATGTTCTTGTCATGAATGACGAGACGAGTGTATGGACTTAATTTTCTTTATTTTCTTCTTTTTCCTTTCGTTCCGTCTCGTGTTGTTCCAAGTATAGAACTTCAGAACTCTTTTCCATAGTGACTGATAAGCTAGCCCACTATTAGATCGTTGTGATTATCGAAGAGAATCACTAACGTACCATATTTTCTTTCTAGCTTTATTTTGGATATCCATCCGTATGTTCGCACCAATAGATACCAATTGTTAAACTCATGAAAAGAATTGGAATATATCTTGTATCAACGTATTTCGTCATATGAAGAGCTATTACGCATAACTTAAATCGTCTCTTCTCACCTCTTACATAATTCTTCAACGCGTTTCGACGTTCCCAATTCTTCGCGATGTCTACCATCATCTCCTGGTCCTACGTCTATTACACATTAACTGATTAACTGTCTTACGTGGAGGGGAAGTTCTCCAGAATTCTCATGAAGTGACATCGTTCCCGCGACGCATTTCTAACGCTAAGTCTTTATATATATATATATATATATATATATATATATATATATATATATATATATATGCGAGTCGCATATTTTGCACGACCTTTGTGACCGTCTCTCTCTCTCTCTCTCTCTCTCTCTCTCTCTCTCTCTATATATATATATATATATATATATATATTGTGGCAGTAACCTCTTGGTGGTGTCCGTATCTGTTGGTTTACCTATCTATTCTACCTATCCTAAATATTTTGTTGTCATCATCCTCCTTGCGTGCATGTCTATATATGTCTCTTTTTGTCTACTGATTGGTGTATGCACTATTTTTTTTTTTAGCCTTAACTAGTTTTTTGACCTTTGCAACACACACACACACACACACACACACACACACACACACACACACACACACACACACACACGCACGCACGAAAGTCGTGTTGGATAGATAATAATCATCATCTGATCTATCCACACTAACGCTTCAAACATTCAGCGACCGCGCAGATCAGCACGACAAAACACTTTAAAACGCCACAGTGTCGGCGACAGACTTGGTGTCAGGGCTGCGGTCAGCAAAAAAATGTATGTAGATATCACCTCCCTCACTTCAACCGGCATTTTGCGGAGCCTTCTGCAAAGACTCCAGTCCTGGATGGGAGGCTAGTTCCTGTCAAGTATTTGAAGTGTCGGGAAACTTCAGTTCGACTGCTGTGTGGTCTTCGTTGGCCTCAGTTCCTGGATTACCAAAGATTCACTGTTTCTCAGAGTCTTGGAGCGCTTCCTGTCGTTGGTTTTTTTTGAGCTTATCACCGGGTCCAGCCGCTATCATTATCGTTTGCAGTACAAAACCAGCACATGGCACGTGCATCTCTTGTTAAACATAGAGAAACGTTCAACAGCTAGGATGTTGGTGAGGAGTTGAAAAACGAGTGAAAGAGAGAGAGACGAAGAGTCGTATTACGATATCCGAGTCCACCCCCCTTATTACAATTAAAAGAGAAACAAGAGAGAAACAAGAGAGGAGGAACTTTCGAGAAGGTGTCATAGCAATAATCTTAAGTGATTTAGGGACCCAGTTTGTATCTGACTGCATGAAGAAGGTTGTGTTTGTCTGCTCAGTATCCACCAGCTGACGGCCACACCCCCTACCATCCCACGTGCAGTGGCCTGGTAAAGAAGTCCAATGGAACATTAGAGGCCATGCTGAAGAACCTGAGTGCTAACTAACCACGACAATAGTATTGGTGTATCAATGCCTTGTTGTTTGCTTGACAGGAAAGTCCCTCAAGAATCTACTGGGTTTTCTCCCTTTTAGCTACACCACGGCCAGACTGTGAGGTCCAATGCACATCCTGAAAGAACTGTGAGCAAAAGAAGTGGAATCTCCAGAAATCAAGAACAGCTATCAATATGTATTTGAGCTGCGTGAACGCATTGAAGATATTCTACAGTTAGCCATGAGTGAATTAGAAAAGCCTCAAGGCAAAAGCAAACGTTAGTATGACCGGAAGACAAAAGTGAGGAAATTTCAGGCTGGTGAGAAAAGTCCTTGTCCTGCTTCCTACTGACAATAACAAGCTGCTGATGCAGTGGAAAAGGACCCTATCCTGTAGAAGCAGTCAAGGGGCTGAAACAATATGAAGTCAGAATAAAAGGCAGCAGATTTTCCATGCAAATATGCTCATGAAATAAATGCACTGGAAGAAAAGCCAGCTACAGATGCACATGCTGCTGAATTCAAAGGGTGGGAGTCACCTTACCTATCCGGTGATGGTGACACCTTTACGGAAGAACGTTCTGTGAACAATGAAGAAGCGCGTTAGAACTGAATGATTTCAAATTCTAGGAAACTATTGACTGTGTAGCTTTTGGGCCACAACTGAACAGCCAGCAGCAAACAGAAGTACGTGGATTGTTAGATGAGTACTCAAGTATGTTCACTGAGTTCCCAGGAAAAACAGACCTGATTCAGCATAAGTGAAGTTGACATCACCCGAGCCTGTCAGGTCAAAGCCCTACCCATTGCCCATAAGTTACCAGAAAGTCACTGAAAGAGGACAACAAAGACAGGTTGACACTGGGAGTTATACAGGACTCCAGAGAGCCGCCATACGCGTCGCCAGTTGTCGTTGTTAAAAGGAAGATGGTACTAACCGGGTGTGCATCGATTTTAGGGCGACTGAACAAGCTGACTTTACCCTAAGTCGTGAGCCTATACCTACAGCTGCTGCTGACCTATTCCAGAGGCTGAGTGGAGATTTTTTTCCCCCAAGACTGCATTTGTGACTCCAGATGGGACATACGAGTTTCTCTGAATGCCCTTCAGTATGAACAACTCTGGAGCAACACTCCATGTAACATGGCAGGCATCCTATACTACAGGGATGACATCTTGGTTCATTCCAAAACATAAACAGAAGACTTGGACATTCTTCGAAGCTGTTCAAACGGCTGTCTTCAGCCAACTTGACTGCCAGACCCTGCATGTGTGTTATTGGTGCAAACGATATTGTCTTCGTTGGTCACCGTCTCCAGGAAGGAATGAAGGGGGTGCTCAAGGACAATGTGACAAACATTCTGAAAGCACCTCGTCCCCAGACTAAGAAACAATAGCGATCATTTCTCGGCTAAGTGGAGTTCTACAGCGAATACATGCCTCACTTTGCAACTGTGACTGCTCCAATGTCGGACCTTCTGCACAAGGGGAAGCTTAACCAACTGGAGTGGGGAGATGCACAAGACCGTGCCTTCAACACTGTGAAGAACTTCCTGTCCGAGGAACCTGTGCTACGGTTGCCTGACCCTAATAAGACCTTTGTGCTCAGCACTGATATCTCTGACATGGTGTTGGTGCAGTCCTCATGCAGGAATATGTCGGGAAGCTGTTTCCAGTCTCGTACGCAAGCAAGAAATTATCCAGGGCAGAGCGGACGTATGCTACCATGGAGATGGAGTGCCTTGCTATTGTGTGGGCTGTATGAACGTTTGAACTGTTTCTTCAGGGGGTTCGCTTTGAGTCGTGCAATGACCATACACCCTTATTGTTTTTAGACTCTGCAAGTTTGTGAACAATAGAGTCGTGTGTGCTGGTCATCTACCTTCAGAACTTTGATATGAAGGTTGAATATATGTGAAAGGCACACACAATCTGGTTGCAGACGTTTTAAGTCGTGTATGATTAAATGAGAGATGTAGACGTTAAACTGGGTGTGTGTTGCCAGTTAATGTTTGTCTTTAAGTTATTTGTCACTGACACAACTAGATGCAATACGTTGTCTGAACATACACACGCGGACACAAACACAACAGACAGACGACGGGCACACACTCACACACACACACACACACACACACACACACACACACACACACACACACACACACACACACTCACACAGATGCACCCTCTCTCTCTTTCTCAGTCTCTCTTTGTTCTGTCCGCGTGTTTACGTGTATGTCTGAACGCGCGCATTTATTTTGGTATTCAGAAAAGAGGGACACAGTAACAGTTCCAAATACTTTTGAACATTATAATGTCAGTTGCAAGCTGACGCGCCATAACACATTGACTGCCGTCGCTGCACGTGCTTTGGTCACGCCCTGTCACGACCCTACTGACGGCGATAACGATTGGTGCACGGGCAGCTCCAGGAATTCCAATGTGAAGGTCATCGGACTGACTCGGCTGGCATTGGAACCCATGCCTATCCACACTCGAAGCGGACGCTACACACCACTGGTCACTGGCACA
>JADBJO010011638.1:25000-63415 GCA_016801955.1 Conus betulinus | reverse complement strand
GAGCCGTTTCACATGGAGAGGGGAACACGACTTCGGTCACTAAGTCAGAGTGGGTGTGTCAAGGTGTATCTGTGGCCGAGTCAACTTGTGAAAACAAAGATGAGACAAAGAAAAACCAAAAATCTTTAATGTCAAAACCGACTCCTTAGGTAAAATATGTCCTTGTAGTTTTGTAATGTGTGGGGCGGCGCGTTGTGGTGTGCGTGGCGTGTGTGTGTGACGCGCGCGCCGTGTGTATTGTGTGTGTGGAATGTTAGCTATTGTATATTAAAATAATGACAAGAAAGAAGATCTACAGTGCATTGTGTTCGACAGACGTGGCAAGTGAGATTTGAAACGAGTCAAGGTCTACCTCATTCAAAACGACCAGCGACAATTCCAAGTGGTAAAAGATAAAGCCGTCTATTCTGATTGCCTTGCCCGACTGACTTTGGAACGAATGAGTCTTCTTTACCAGACGACACATTTCTTTACTGATCTTCGGTAACGGTTGCGTCTTCATAATTATTTCTACTTTGTGGGGGATTTTTAAGAAAGGAAAGGTTCTTTGTTTGTCGCCGTCTGAGCCTTGCAAAACAAGCACGACACAGGAAGACCCATCAGGCATGTTGAAATTAGGCGCTAGCAGTTTTTGAAATCACTGGCAAAAAAAAAAACTGATGTTGGGCAAAAAGAAATGAAAAGTTTGGTCTGTCATGCAACAAATGTCTGCGGTCCATTGAAAATGGATGAATCCAGGACAAGCTATGTTCATGGTGTTCTGTTCAGTGCTGTAAAGAAACGACATAGATCTCATGGAATAATAATTAGAGAGACACGCACGCACACTCGGACGAACTCACACACACACACACACACACACACACACACACACACACACACACACACACACACACACACACACACGGGTGCGCGCGCGCATGCACTCACGCACGCACAGAAAGAGTGAGAGAGAGAGAGAGAGAGAGAGAGAGAGAGAGAGAGGAGAGAGAGAGAGAGGAGAGAGAGAGAGACAGACAGACAGACAGACAGACAGACAGACAGACAGACCTACAGAGAGAGAGACAGACAGAGACAGATACATCGGACACACACAAATAAATTCACGCATACGAGTGCACATACATATGACGATACACGCGAGGACGCATCCATGTACACCCATTGGAACGCCTACACGCACTATAATGCGCGCACACACACACACACACACACACACACACACACACACACACACACATATACACGCGCGCGCGCGCATACACAAAGGGAGGGAGGATGTGCATGATTGCTGCGAATGAAGACCACAATTGGATTTTTGGCGCACACCTCAGCCTTTTGTGTAGTTTTGTTAGCTTTAGTATCACTTGTGTTTTGTTCCCCTTTCCCTTTCTTCATGTTCTTACCTTTAGATTGTTACTGGGGACAACGTTGCTCTTAAAGAATGCCCTATCCAAGTTTATTGAGGCATATTCCCCATCGATGGGTCATTGTACACATTTCACAGAGGCCTTTTGCGTGAACATTTATGAGCATCCTCTGATTGTCTTACGGGGTGTGTGTGTGTGTGTGTGTGTGTGTGTGTGTGTGTGTGTGTGCGTGCGTGCGTGCGTGCGTGCGTGCGTGTGTTTTGTGTGCTCGCGCGCGCGTCCGTGTGTACGCAAGTACGTAAGTGAGTTCGTGTGTACGCACGTGCGCGCGCATGTGTACTCCCTCCCCCCTTTCTTTCTCTCTCATTCTCTCTGTATTTTTCTTTTCATTTCCAACCACGCAACATGCAGTTTTATGACGGATCATAAAAACATGCTACCGTGTCCTATGATTATTTAGTGTTTGCAGGTGTTGTTTTTTCAGGTGTTACCATAATTTACTGTGCCGCCAGTAATGAGGACGAGAAAAAGAGAGAGACGAGGGAGGGAAGGAGCGAGACAGGACAGACAGACAGACAGACAGACAGACAGAGAGAGAGAGAGAGAGAGAGAGAGAGAGAGAGAGAGAGAGAGAGAGAGAGAGAGAGAGAGAACAGTGAACGAATGTGAACGGAGAAATCGATATTTAACCGTGATCATCATCGTCTTCGTCATGATAAATCCACTGACTGCCTTTCGTTGGTTTCATATGTTTCTACAACATGTCTCTTTATTGCCAGATCTTAGCTCAACAAAAAACCAGTCTTTTGAAAGGACTGACAAATAGATAGACAGACAGACAGACAGACAGGCGGACTGACGGATGAATGGATGGGTGGGTGGATGGATGGATGAATGGATGGGTGGGTGGATGGATAGATAGTTAGACAGACAGACAGATAGATAACTAGGTAGATAAATAGGTAGATAGATATAGAAAAAAAACATTCAGGTAGATTTAGTGGGCTCCTATGGGACTGCTGATCTTTCGTGCAATGTTTTCTTATTGCACAGCGCTGCACTATAAGTATGTGGCAATCGAATCCTATGGCTGTGTTTTGTTTTGCCCTTGCTGATCACAGCAGACTGTTTGAAATTCTTATTGACAATACAGCTCTCTCCCTCTCTCCTCTCTCTCTCTTCTCTCTCTCTCTCTCTCTCTCTCTCTCTCTCTCTCTCTCTCTCTCTCTCTCTCTCTCTCTCTCTCTCTCACCGCGTGGTATTTCACTGTTCTTCTTTATCATTGAATGCTTGAATTTCGTTTAACATGTTTACATATAATTATGTGTTTAAGTGTATAAACAATAAGCAGTGTAATCGTTGATGCATCTCGGGCTTAAAACTTAAAACAATGTGAACGCTGTGGACTTGTTTTTTTTGTTTGTTTTACTTGTAGCATTGATATTAGAATATTATCTCAATTATTGTATCCGCCTTCTGAGGGGCTATGGCCTAACAGAATAAAGATCTGAATCTGAATCTCTCTGAATCTCTCTCTCTCTCTTCTCTCTCTCTCTCTCTCTCTCTCTCTCTCTCTCTCTCTCTCTCTCTCTCTCTCTCTCTCTCTCTCTCTCTCTCTCTCTCCACACGGGATGCCGGAGAGGAGGGACTGATGTGGGAGCGGCTTTTTCAGTACAAATTATACGCCCGACTTCTCGAAATTCTAACAATTTCTTCTTTTCTGCCACTCTCATTCATTCTGCTTTTCTGCTGTTTATTTTTTCTTTCGGTGCCGCCATCCATTTTTCCCCTGCCTTTGAAGCCCGTTCTCCTGTCTTTGTTCTAGAAAATTCGAGAGTTCAAAACATGCCAGTGATTTGGTTGCTTGCTTCTAGTTTTTTTTTTCTTAATCTGGCATGTAGCCAATAAGAATAGACATATGCTCTGGGTGGGCATATATGGATTTTTCAAAATATATATTTTTCGTTATATTCGCACAGTTTGTATAGATTTTCTCTCTTTTCTTTTTCTTTTTTTGGACTAAGAGTGGAAAAAGCGATGAAAACGGCTGCTGTCCTTAACTTTGTCTAATCTTCTTTGAAATGAGAATGCACCAAAACGATCATAGTGGCGCAAATGTCATATATGCTTTAAAAACAGTGTATGGTTGTTAGTCGTCAACAGTCTTTAAACAGCCCTTTACGGTCGATCGAACTATAAGAATAATTAAAAAAAAAAACGCTGAAAGAATACTGTTGTCCTCTCCTCACTGTTTCTCTCTGTAACTATTTTTCTCTGTCTGTATGTCTGTTTGTCCGTATATTTTCTGTCTGTCTGTTTGTCTGTCTGTCTCTGTCTGTCTGTCTGTCTGTCTCTCTGTCTCTCTCTCTCTCTCTCTCTCTCTCTCTCTCTCTCTCTCTCTCTGTCTCTCTCAGCTTGCCCTTTTCCATTGGTTTATGTATTTACATGTGTTTGTACGTGACTCTAAGTCGAGAGGGGGGGGGGGGGGGGGGGGGGGGGGGGGGGGGGGGGGGGGGGCGCGCGCATGCGTTTGCGCGTGCGCGCGCGTGCGTTTTGTCAGTTTGTCCTCTTGCATGTGACATTGAGCTCGAGGGTGCTCTCCCTCCCTCCCTCGCTCTCTGCGTGTGTGTGTGTGTGTGTGTGTGTGTGTGTGTGTGTGTGTGTGTGTGTGAACGTACACTTTGTCAGGGCTAAATGTCTGGTTAAGTGCCTATGATAATGGCTGGTGATTTTTGTTTTAAACCGAGGTTCCTAGCCGCATTTGGGAGTAGAATGAGGGAGGGGGTCGTAATTTTCATCATTCACTCAGGACGGTTGCCAATTATGCTGTCCCTGACTCTCGACAGAAGACTAATTTGGTCCTGATTAGGACCATTAGCATAGGCCGATTTACATACTGGGCCACACGGACCTCGTGCAACGTAGGTTAATTGTCGGGTCGTGTTCTTTTGGTTTGCGTTGGTAATGTGACGGAGGAGGAAATGGGGAGGAGGGGGGGGGGGGGGGGGGGTAGGAGGAGGCGAAGAAGAGGGGGAAAGGGAGAGAGAGAGGGGGGTGGGGAGTGGGGTAATGACAGTGAGAAAGAGAGGGGGAGGAGAGAGAGAAAACAGAGGGAGAAATGAAGAGAGAGAGAGAAGGATAGAAATGGGGAGAGAGAGGAGGGAGCGTGAGACAGCGAAAGGAAGGAAGGAGAATGAGAAAATAGACTGAGTGTACATTAGAGTAAACACATATGTGTACACGTGTCTAAATGTATGTGCACCTGTACGTACGTGAATGCCCGCGCGCGTATGCTTGTATGTGCGTGCACTTGTGTGTGTGTGTGTGTGTGTGTGTGTGTGTGTGTGTGTGTGTGTGTGTGTGTGTGTGTGTTCACGCGCACGCGCGCGCGTGCGCATGCTTGTGGATGCTTATTTGCTGAGATATATGATTGTATTCAAAACAAAAGGAAAGCAGAACATAACCCTCAAATCAGCATATACATTTTACGTCGACAAATCACCCCCCCCCCCCCCCCTTCAACGCTCGGTCCTTGCTCCGGTGGATGTCCTCCCCGTGTTCTCTACAGGCTGCAAACAGTGTAGACAGCAGTGTGTCATGTCCCAGTCACAGTGTAGACAGCAGTGTGTCATGTCCCAGTCACAGTGTAACACTGTGTAGACAGCAGTGTGTCATGTCCCAGTCACAGTGTAACACACAGTGTAGACAGCAGTGTGTCATGTCCCAGTCACAGTATAGACAGCAGTGTGTCATGTCCCAGTCACAGTGTAACACTGTGTAGACAGCAGTGTGTCATGTCCCAGTCACAGTGTAACACAGTGTAGACAGCAGTGTGTGTCATGTCCCAGTCACAGTGTAGACAGCAGTTCATGTCCCAGTCACAGTGTAGACAGCAGTGTGTTATGTCCCAATCACAATGTACACAGCAGTGTAGACTGCAGTGAGTCCTGTTCCAGTCACAGTGTAATTGTAGCCAGTGTAGATATGAGTGTCATGTCCCGGTAACAGTGTAGGCAGCAGTATGTATGTCATGTCCCCAGTAACAGTGTAGACAGCAGTGTGTCATGTCCCAGTAACAGTGTAGGCAGCAGTATGTCATGTCCCAGTGACAGTGTAGACAGCAGTTTGTCATGTCCAGTCCCAGTGACAGTGTAAACAGCAGTATGTCATGTCCCAGTGACAGTGTAGACAGCAGTGTGTCATGTCCCAGTCACAGTATAGACAGCAGTGTGTCATGTCCCAGTGACAGTGTAAACAGCAGTATGTCATGTCCCAGTGACAGTGTAGACAGCAGTATGTCATGTGTCCCAGTCACAGTATAGACAGCAGTGTGTCATGTCCCAGTCACATTGTAGACAGCAGTATGTCATGTCCCAGTAACAGTGTAGACAGCAGTGTGTCATGTCCCAATGACAGTGTAGACAGCAGTGTGTCATGTCCCAGTGACAGTGTAGACAGCAGTATGCTATGGCCAAGTCACAGTGTAGACAGAAGTACGTCACGTCCCAGTGACAGTGTAGACAGCAGCGTATCATGTCCCAGTCACAGTGTAGACAGCAGTGTGTGTCATGTCCCAGCCACCGTGTAGACAGCAGTGGGTTATACCCCAAGTCACAGTGTAGACAGCAGTGTGTTATGCCCAGTCACAGTGTAGACAGCAGTGTGTTATGCGCAGTCACAGTGTAGACAGCAGTGTGTTATGCCCCCTGTCACAGTGTAGACAGCAGCGTGTTTATGCGCAGACACAGTGTAGACAGCAGTGTGTTATACCCAGTCACAGTGTAGACAGCAGTGTGTTTTGCGCAATCACAGTGTAGACAGCAGTGTGTTATACCCAGTCACAGTGTAGACAGCAGTGTGTTATACCCAGTCACAGTGTAGACAGCAGTGTGTTATACCCAGTCACAGTGTAGACAGCAGTGTGTTATGCGCAGTCACAGTGTAGACAGCAGTGTGTTATGCGCAGTCACAATGTAGACAGCAGTGTGTTATGCGCACAGTGTAGACAGCAGTGTGTTCTGTGCAGTCACAGTGTAGACAGCAGTGTGTTATGCGCAGTCACAGTGGTACCAAGTCAGCCGTCAGCCCTAAAGTGGGTTCATCCAGGGGGCAGGAGATGACGGACGTCAGCAGGTCCTCACACTACTCCGGCCTGACCTTTGTCTCTAGTCCTGGGGTCCGTTTGAAAACCCTCAATGTTGGTGACGTCAGCCCTAGCAGTGAACTCCGCTGTGTTTTTGACGCTATGACGCAGTAGTTGGGCTGTGGTTTCAGGATGGGAGGCCACGGGTTTACACCCCACCAGGGGCATATATATATATATATATATATATATATATATATATATATATATATATATATATATATATATATACGCAGAGTTGCTCAGTTTGTTATCAGCTCTTGGTGAGAAGACTGGAATTTTTATCCACGTCGTGCATTCCTGTAGATGTTACATACATTTTTTTCTTACCAACACTGCAGGTGTCTGAATCACTCTTGCCTGATGGAAGCCTGGATTATGAAAGATGCCACGGAGTATTGCCCTGATCTTCAGTCTTTAAACCATAACTGAGCCCAGAGCACCATTTTTTTTTTTTTTTTTTTTTTTTGCTGTCCCAACCCTCTGCACCACTTCAGAGGCAGTGCACCCACACCGCTCATTCCGACACCCCGTCCACAGCCACAGCCCGGTCAGGCCCGCCGCAGCCCCGGCACCGACAATCCACAGGGCGGAGTCAATGTCAAGTCGTCAAGAGGCAACCCACCGGGAGGAGACACTGCACTGCTGCCGAGTCACTTCGGTGGTGTTCAGTGGCGCCTGTTCTGATCTAACATACGCAGGACACCACCTACTAAGCCCCCTACTGACGACAATAATTGCTTAGTCGCGGAGCCGGCGTGAGTGAGCTCTCCCTCCGGAGGGCGCCACCACGTCCGTCCAACGACAGCCCCCATGGACTCGCCGATACCGGTGACCCCGACGGAACAAACCAAGGGCCACAGACGGGAGAAGACATCGAAATTGAGGTCACCATGAGAGCAGGGCATGAAGGGCCACAGAACTTGGGACATTTTTTTTTTTTTTTTTAATGCTGATCGATGAGAGAATGAGGATGATGAAGATGATGCTACGGATTTCCATTTCGGTCTGAGACTACATGACAGGGCTGTACTCTACGCTTCCTTTCATAATATATCCCGGCGTCAACCAGGCCGAGAGAGATACAGACACCTGCAGTGTTGGTCAGGAAATTTGAGCAACACTCTCAGAAACGCATCCATTAAGTGGATGAAACTCGACTGTGTGGTCCCAGTCTTCCCAACTGAGTCCGCAGCAAACTCAACTCTGGGTAGGAGCCGGTCGGGGCAGAAAAAAAACCACATGCCTCTGATGGGATGAACCCACGACCTCCCAGCCGGGAGTCCGCGACGCTAACCACTTCGCCACGGCGGCTGGTAGAGCACCATTTTTATCACCTTCATTCTCAGCGAGTGGCTTTATTAAACGTAAAAAAATTGTGTGATTGTTGATATCCTGTTCTCATGATGAACTGCTTCGATTTCCTGTCCACATTTACACTTGTGCTGAGTTTACGTGTGCTGAGTTGTGACGGCTAGCAAGTTCATGATGACTGTCATGGGATGGACGGGATGGCCTCTTGCCTAGTGACCCTCACTCACGCAGCTTTATCTACTGAAGCAATGAATGTTGTCTGCATAGGACTGGATAAGCAAGTGCCACAACGGAAGATTTAAACAGATTGTCTATCCCTTTCACTGCTCTGAAACCCAAAGCCAAAACTTCAGTCAAAGAACTCGGGCAAGAGAAAAGGAACTTGCAGACGGATAACAAAACTACTTAAGATCCGTCCAGACCTGATAGAGTTTTCACCATGTTCCCGAGGCGGCCATAAAGAAGAAACAGTCTTGTGACGTTTGCATACAGGCCACTCCTTCTACACCCATTCTTGTCCTATAAAAGTGGTGCATTTTCATGTCATGTACCAGTCACAGTAAAACATATTCTTTTGGAGTGTCGGGACTTACATGATGTGAGACATAAGTATTTTACAAAAGACTCCATGAAAGCCTTTTTTTCAGAGATGTCCCACCTGATGTGATATTTGAATTTCTAAAAGTGATTAACATTTTCATCTGATCTAACATTTTTACAGAAGAAAGATTTTTAACGAAGTTTCCGGTATGTTTTAAAAGGTGTATTTTTTAAGGGTTGTGTGAATGATTTTTTTAATGACTTGTCTTCAGCCCAATGGCAACTTTGATATGGCCTTTTGTGGTCGGCTGGGCTATAAGCAACATTACCGTACCTTACCTATGTCGACTACACAGGACTGTTTTAAGGCTGTCAAACTCACACGGGGAACAAAGATCACATCTCGACAAGATCAGATCCTGAAAAAAATTACACCCTGAAAAAAGAAACGACATAAACACTTTACGACACGGTAGTTAAACTGTTTAAGGCACGGAACTCAGCGCCGAGAAGACCAAGTGGATATATGTGTCCACGGTTAGACGCTAGCATCTGTTCCACAATTCACTGACCTGGTTTCCATCATCAGCAGTGAGGATCCACGTCACAGATCCTCTGAAGGCCAACACAGACAACCACCTCACTGTCGATTACAACATGTATGGAATGATAAGAACATCTTCATGATTAGGCTCCTGCGTGCGCTGGTATCTTCCATCTTCCTTTACACACGTGAGGCGTGGACCCTTACAGCAGATCTGGAAGGGAGAATCCAAGCCATTGAAATGAAAAGTTTCCGCCAAATACTAAACATCAGATACACTGATCACATCACCAGTAAACTAGTGTGTCAAACCATCAGATAGCTTATAGCACCCCACGAAGATCTACTGAAATCAGAAAGGAAGGAAAGAAAACTTCGTTGATGTAGACATGTATCAAGATCCAATAGCCTAGCTGAAACAATCTTTCAGAGGACTTTTGAAGGAGGGAGATGGGGGCAGGCATGGAGGGGGGGGGGGGGGGGGGGGGGGACGAAGGACTGACAACATTGCAGGATGGACATGGTAGACATTTACAGAGATCCAGGCCTTGGCGCACACCAAACAGAAATGGAGAACCTTTATGACGTGTTCCACAGTGTGACACCCCAGTGACTCCCCACAGAGAGGGGCAGGATAAGCTATTGACATCTTTAGAACCAAGACCTTTGGCCCGTTCTGGGACTCGACAGACATTTATCAAAATCTGTTGAATGCAGAGTTTAAAAAGGCATACTAAAACAGTTGAATGCAGAGTTTAAAAAGGCATACTAAAACAAATGTAAAAAGATATACGTGAGACAAAAAAGCCCAATGGACACACAGACATTGCAGAATGGACAATTAGTATCCACCGTTGACGGTGTGTAAAATCTGTTGCCAGGTTACAGCAAAGAAAACTAGATTGTCATGAATTTGACGAAAGTAACTGTAAAAGATCTTCCAGAGCAAAAACACCAGACCAGTGAAGGGCAATAAGCACAGGTTGTTTTAAGGAGGCGCAGTGAAAAAGAGTGACAGAAAAGAGAACGGCACAGGCACAGAACTGACGGAGAGTGGGGGAGCTGCTTGTACTGAAAGGGCCCCCGACATCCCCACTGGAATGTTTCCACAGAAAACTGGGTGGGGCTGTGGCGGAAGTAGAATGAGCGGCGTGGGAAAAATGCCAGTGAGAGCTTGCGGAATGCGAGTCTGAAAGAATTTATCATAGTGACACTTCCTCCCACTGGAAAAGCAAAATTTGCCATCACGGCATCCTACAAATTTTTGGCTTTTGAAAAAAAAAATATTTGTCAGTGCGTCTGAAGGATTGATTGAAGGCAATCCTAAGCTAATGAATCGCCAGTGTTACGCTGGGTCCGACTTGTTCCAGGACATTTATACACAATAGTAAGTGCAGGAGTTTTTTCCCAGTGTGTCGTGTGTGGTCTGTTCTCCAATCGTTTCTTCATCATCGTTGTCACAATCCATTCGGTTTCACTTGTTTGTCTGACCCCTCTCCTGCCGGGCACTCGCTTATCTTACAGAATATTCCCATCATTCCCATCATTCTCTCTCTCTCTCTCTCTCTCTCTCTCTCTCTCTCTCTCTCTCTCTGTCTGTCTCTTTCTCCCTCTGTGTTTGCGCGCGCGCGCGAGCGTAAGTGTGTGTGTGTGTGTGTGTGTGTGTGTGTGTGTGTGTGTGTGTGTGTGTGTGGTTGGATGGGTGTGTGTGTGTGTGTGCATATGTATTTGTGTTTGCATGTGCTTGCGTGCATGAGAGAGAGAGAGAGAGAGAGAGAGGGGGGGGGGGGGGGGGGGGGGGGCAATACTGGATTTTGCGAAAAATGATCGAGAGTCACAAGAAAAGGTGTACTGGGTTATGCGAAAGGAAAGGGAGTTACAAGTAACAACTGGCTGGATTATGCAAAATGAGAGAGAGAGAGAGAGAGTTTACAAAGAAAAGCTTACTGGATTATGCAAAAGGTCACTAGCTAGTTGTAGACCAGAACACGTAGAAAGATGGAGAGATTTTTTAGACATACATTTAACATGTCTTCTTCTCCCTCCTCCTCCTTCTCCATTTCCTTCTCCTCCTCTTCCTCTCTCTGAATCGCTTTCTTCCTTTTCTTCTTTGGGTCATAAAAACTAAGTGGAATGACGGCCACTTTCAAATCAGCAAGTTCATCTGCCGTAAGCGCATGTCTGTGTGTTTCACTTTCCCCCGACTGTATTCATGCTATGAACAAGGTTTTACTCCCATGCAGCGCATTTCTACTTTCCCCAACTCAGGTCTTGCCAGGAGGGTTGTGCCACAGCCTCAGCAGCACTCTACAGAGTGAGCTGCATCCGGTGGCCACGAGCAAACCAACCAGACAGGACTCTGCACGTCACGCTTCTTAATTACAAATATGAACCCAAACGCCATGTCTGATTCATGTCGTCCTTCTCGTGGTGTGCCAAGGATGAGTTACAGCTCATAGTGTGCCAAGGGTGAGATACAGCTCATAGTGTGACTAGGGTGAGATACAGCTCATAGTGTGACTAGGGAGAGATACAGCTCATAGTGTGACTAGGGTGAGATACAGCTCGTACTGTGACATAGGTGAGATACAGCTCGTAGTGTGACATGGGTGACATACAGCTCGTAGTGTGACATGGGTGAGATACAGCTCGTAGTGTGACATAGGTGACATACAGCTCGTAGTGTGACATGGGTGAGATACAGCTCGTAGCGTGACATAGGTGAGATACAGCTCGTAGTATGACATGGATGAGATACAGCTCGTAGTGTGACCAAGGTTAGATACAGCTCGTAATGTGACTAGGGTGAGATACAGCTCATAGTGTGACTAGGGTGAGATACAGCTCGTAGTGTGCCAAGGGCGAGAAACAGCTCGCGGTGTGCCAAGCGTAAGATACAGCTCGTAGTGTGCCAAGGGTAAGATACAGCTCGTGGTGTGCCAAGGATGAGAAACAATATACGTTCCGCCAAAGGTGTTGGGCAATCGTTTTGAAGGTGGTCGTGATGGTATATCACCGACAGGGAGGCACAAGCCGCATCTCATCCATCACCACAGGAGTGTTGACAGGGATCTACTCACGCGTCAAGGGCTTCTGGGCGGTATGGTTGTGGGCCCATGCACTTCTTGAGTCGGACTGCTACTTAACTGTTTGAAGTCGGGCGATCCACATAAAGCAGAGCAATTGCCAACCTCAGAACGTAGTTGTAGGTATCTCAGCTAATGTCATAGCCTGCCATCTCTGCGTCCTTCGACGACGTGGGGACTTGTGGGGAGAGTTTGGCCTTTACTGGACCATGCCCGGCCATCTGGCAGCCCTGAGGACAGCCCGGGGAAGGCGTTTCTGACAACCACTTTGTTGACAGACTTCCCTCACAGGACAGGAAACCTCGGTGCTTCACTCCAGCCTGCCACCAACATCAGTCCAACCTTGAATTCGATGAAGACACAAACTTTGCTACAGGAAGAACAACCAGCCACGACAGACCGATTGCGGACTGGAAAATCAACCCAGCATGACCATACGACCCATCTCAGAAAAGCTGGGGGGGGGGGGGGGGGGGGACTGGAAAATCAACCCGGGCATGACCATAAGACCCATCTCAGAAAAGCGGGGGTCGGGGTGGGGGGGGGTGGGTAAATATGTTTCCAGCAAGAACTTTTAGGGTAGAATTGAACTGAGCCTTGTTAAATACAGGAGATGGGATTTTTGGGGGACATCCGACCAGACGACGGCATCATGGACTGAATTGAAACATATCTAAAAGCTGGAGCAAGGTGGGTGGGAGTGAGGATGGTTTGTGATGGGGCGCCTTGGACTGTACGACATCATTGTGTACTTCTTACTATAGCATTTAACGGCAGGAGTGTGGCGAAATGTTTGCTTGCATGCATGCGTCGCCATCATAGACACTTTCACCATCAGATGAGATGGAAGCTGTCGAACAGCCAAACAGTCTTCACTGAGCGAGCGTTCCTTTACTAATGAATGACTCAGTAACTGCCATCTTTGGTTTTGGCAAAAAAAAGAAGAATAATTTGCCTGCTGAGTTTGATGGAGCTGATAAAATGTTACTCAGACAGCATGCTTCCACAGCCATTAGTGTGCGTTGAGACTACTGCAGAATTAGTTGAGACGTGTTCGTGCTTCTTTCGGCATTTTCCTCAGCGTCTTTTATGGCTTCAAAAGGGCACTCTACCCCCCCCCCCCCCCCCCCCCCCTTCCTTTCAATGTGATCTCTAGCATCTACCAGCCAGCAACAAACCACCGGAATTATACTCCTTCCGGAATTTTTCTCCAGGTGTTTTATGGCTTCAAAAGGGCACTCTACCCGCCCCCTCCTTTCCACGTGATCTCTAGCACATGCCAGCCAGCAACGACCCACTGGAACTGGACCCCTTCCTGCTGGGTGGACACAGCTTGCTCTGTAGAGCCTCCAGCCAACTGGTCGTTAATCTCAGCACCTACATTCAGAGGCGCAGTGCCACTGTTGGATTTCAGTGGAATTTCGCCAGCAGGCAGGCTTGGCAGCACTACCCTTGAGCTATCTTGTTGCCCTTGTGGATAGTATTACTTGCAGGCTGTGATTACAGGACACAATTCTAACTGACGCCAGCTATCAGCCCTTGCGTCGCGTAGTGCGGCCCTGCCCTTAAGTTGTTTGACCTTCCCCAAACGGACCGATTGCATGAAACTCATTTTTAATCACAAAGCTTTTGTCACATCATAGCTGACCACGCAGAAACCTGGCAGGACAGTGGGATACTGGACTGCAAATCCAAACCATTTCAACTTTTTGGGAGCCAGTGCCGGTTTTAAAACCGGTATTTTCACACACCAGTACACACCACAAATTCTGGACTATAACCAGCACGCATTCATTCGTTTACATGCTCCTCCGGATCCCTTTCTCTCGCACGCACACAACAGTAACACCACCAACAACATGTACGTTATTAGTACAGTTTAAAACTGTTGTTATCCTTAGAAATTAAGCCATACTGAGAGGTATCGGCCTACCCGCTTGAATGTTCACCCCCAGAGTAGACCCAAAACCTGTCAGAAATTGATGGAAAAACATGCCAGTGCAGCACAGCAGCCAAGAGGCCGTGTTGGTCCACCACGCTGCAGAATGGACAGCACACATCCACTCCCCACAGTGTTCACAGCATCCACTCTCCACAGTGTTCACAGCATCCACTCTCCACAGTGTTCACAGCATCCACTCTCCACAGTGCTCACAGCATCCACTCTCCACGGTGTTCACAGCATCCACTCTCCACAGTGTTCACAGCATCCACTCTCCACAGTGCTCACAGCATCCACTCTCCACGGTGTCCACAGCATCCACTCTCCACGGTGTCCACAGCATCCACTCTCCACAGTGCTCACAGCACAGCATCCACTCTCCACAGTGTTCACAGCATCCACTCTCCACACATGTTCACAGCATCCACTCTCCACGTGTGTTCACAGCATCCACTCTCCACAGTGTTCACAGTGTTCACAGCATCCACTCTCCACAGTGTTCACAGCATCCACTCTCCACAGTGTTCACAGCATCCACTCTCCACAGTGTTCACAGTGTTCACAGCATCCACTCTCCACAGTGTTCACAGCATCCACTCTCCACAGTGTTCACAGCATCCACTCTCCACAGCATCCACAGCTCCACAGTGTACACAGCATCCACTCTCCACAGTGTTCACAGCATCCACTCTCACAGTGTTCACAGTGTTCACAGCATCCACTCTCCACAGTGTTCACAGCACTCCACAGCATCTCTCCACAGTGTTCACAGCATCCACTCTCCACAGTGTTCACAGCATCCACTCTCCACAGTGTTCACAGTGTTCACAGCATCCACTCTCCACAGTGTTCACAGCATCCACTCTCCACAGTGTTCACAGCATCCACTCTCCACAGTGTTCACAGCATCCACTCTCCACAGTGTTTACAGTGTTCACAGCATCCACTCTCCACAGTGTTCACAGCATCCACTCTCCACAGTGTTCACAGCATCCACTCTCCACGGTGTTCACAGTGTTCACAGCATCCACTCTCCACAGTGTTCACAGCATCCATTCTCCACAGTGTTCACAGCATCCACTCTCCACAGTGTTCACAGTGTTCACAGCATCCACTCTCCACAGTGTTCACAGCATCCACTCTCCTAGATGTTCCTGTCCTTGTATGCTCAAAATCATCTTCAAAATCCTTAGTGTATAAATTTGAGATTTGCTATCCGGTGTTTGTGAGATTCAGTGCCATCTAGTTTGCTAGATGAAAAATGTCGAAGTAACTGCTTGTGATGTTTGTTTGTTGTTTTTTTTTTTGAGTGTATGTGTGTTGTGTTGTTGTTGTTGTTGTTGTTTTAATGGTGCTCTGTTTATTTTTTTTTTTTCAATTTCTTTCTTTTCTAGATTTCAATGCAGCCCTTGTATAGCTGGAGCAATGAAGCAATTAAAAAGAAAATGGTATATAACACACTTGTGTGAGTGTGTGCGCGCGCGGGCGTGCATGCGTACGTGCGCGTATGTGTATGTGCGCGCGCGCGCACGCGCGCGAGCGCGTTTTTGTGTGTCAGTCCGTCTGACTTTCTGTCTGTCTCATTTTGTCTTTACATGTCTTTACCAACATATGATCTTATATTAATTTAAAGTGAAGGGACGTTACATTTACAAACGAATAAATGAACACTTGCACACACAACGCACGCACACGCCCCCCCCCCCCCCCCCCCCCCACTACCACCACTACCACCACAGAGAGAAAAAGAGAGAGAGCGAGAGACAGACAGAGGGAGAGACAGACGTGTGAACAGCACGATCGTTATTCTCATATCCAAAAGCCTACCAGAAATGTAATCAACAGCTGCGCTTTTCCCACCTGTCGCCGTATCTTTTGTCGGCGAAGGAACGTGAGATAGGTCTCCTACTGATATAAATAATTGGCTGGACGGAAAGGAGAGGAGCTATGGAGAGGGATAGGGAGGAGGGAGTATCAGACACAGAGAGACAAAGTCAGTCATGCTGGTAGGGATGAGGGACTACCAGACACTGAGAGATCAAGCCAGGCATCATGCTCTTTATAGCTGGCCACAGGGGACACATAGAAGCTGAAGGCATCTTAAAACCGAAACTTCGTGGACTCTCCTGTCGGTTCGACTGACGAATACACAGACAGGTCACTGGCCAAAGGGTGTAGTCAGCACGGAGTGGGGTCAGAGCTTTGAGACACACAGTCGGCCACTGACGCTGCAGGGGAAGATTCGCCGAGGTGTGGCCCTGCTTCTTATGTCTTAGTTTACATGAATCTTCAGCCAGACCAAGCGCAAGGACCTTGCAAAATGAAGAGGGAATACGCTGTCCCCTCCCCACCTTCACCAATGTGCAGTGTAGAGGGAATACCTAGACCCCTCCCCACCCTATATCACAAATGTAAAATGAAGAGGGAATACACAGTCCCCTCCTCACCCTATCATCTATGTGAAGTGTAAAGTGAATACACAGACCCCTCCCCACCCTATCACCTATGTGAAGTGTAAAGTGAATACACAGTCCTCTGCCCACCCTATCACCTATGTGAAGTGTAAAGTGAATACACAGTCCCCTGCCCACCCTATCACCTATGTGAAGTGTAAAGTGAATACACAGTCCCCTGCCCACCCTATCACCAATGTAAAGTGACGAGGACATTCCCAATTTCCATCCTACCCTCTCGCGTACTGACACTTAGTTTCCACAGGCTCCACAGATATTGACACATGTGGAACGGCTCCAGCAAGTGCGGTTTTGTTGTTCAGAGCGTCTGTTTCTTTGGAAAATGTACGGTGCAGAGTCAAGGGCTCTCCCTGCACTGCCCATTGGTCAACAGACACTACCGTCTGCATTCCGTTGACCCCTAAGGAAGGTTCTGCCACCGCTCAGTTACACTTGGGGGGGGGGGGGGGGGGGGGGGAGTTGAGTTTGGATGAAGTTTTCCTCCCCTAGATGAGCAGCAGACCAGTGCTGACGTCCACATCCACTCGAGGTTCGTGCGAACGGGTGCATCCAAAGTCCGAGCGAGTCAAAAGACGTAACCCACCCTTCGGAAATCAGTCCCCAGCAAACACTCTCCTCGACACCACACACACACACACACACTCTCTCTCTCTCTCTCTCTCTCTCTCTCTCTCTCTCTCTCTAACTCGCTGACCTACACACATATATACGCGCGTTTACACACACACACGCGCGCATATGCACACACACACCAAAGTGCAAAGTAACATTTTTTTTCGAATGCACCATACGAAATAGACAAGTGAATTTTCGACAAACGTGTCCTTTTAAGACATACCAAATACCAGCTGTTCAAAACGCACCAAACAACTCGGCAGATAGCAATCAACATGAGTTTGGGATTGTTCTGTTCAAACTGAATACAGTCGAATCCAAAACCATGTACTAGCGATCTAAGCTTCGATCATCTCACATGGAAAAAAAAAAATGGTTTGCTTACATCAAAGTAGCATATCAGATCAGAAATCGGGGACGTGTGGGAGGGGGGGGGGATGACGAGAAAGGGAAGGGAGAGGTAGGTAAAGCAATGCAGCGAGGGACCCCATCCTAGCCTTCTCTTTTGAAATAACAGTGAAGAGTATCCAACTGTGAGCTAAGTGGCAACAGCTTGCATACAGCTCTAGATAAAGAGTTCATAGCAGTGTGGACTGGTAGTGGCACGCGAGCTAGGTTTCATCGGGGAGGGCACGAAGGGAGGGGAGAGGAGTGGAAAACATATGACACGACGCCGGCTTTGTGACTTCAACAGTTATTGTATCAAAGAGACGACTTGTGTGTTTTCGTCCTGATATGCGAATACCTGGTCAGGCTTTTAGGTCTGTATATGTCACTTGAGATGTATAAGGCTTTCCAGATCTTAAAGCCTATTGCCACTACTACTACTACTATTGCTAACACTATTACCACTGCTGGTGTTGGTGCTGGTGCTGCTACTACTGCTAATACTAATACGACTACTGCTGCTGCTGCTTTTATTTCTATTACTATTTCTACTCATTCAAACTTGCGTGATACTGAAGTATAGTTGTATCAACGCCCATCTTGAATGAAGATAAGTGATTGCTCGTTCATTTTCGTTGTCCTGAATGTTTTGTATCTTGCCCGAAGAAGACCTAAGAGGTCGAAACGCGTCGAGTTTTGTCTGTGATTCGTTTGTCTACGTTTTTTTTTTTGGCGGTTTGCTATTGATTACAGAACTATGGTTCATAATGGCTATACATGAGTTTGCTTTTGGTTTTTGACAAACTACATAGTCATCCTCACTGACAGTTTACAAATTACATAGTCACCGTCGTTGACAGTTTACAAACTTCATAACCATCCTCATTGATAGTTAGAAAAACTACATAGTCACCTTCATTGGCAGTTTACAAACCACATAGTCATCCTCATTGACAGTTTAGAAACTACAAGGTTACCGTCATTGACCATTTACAAACTACATAGCCACCGTCATTGACCGTTTACAAACTACATAGTCATCCTCATGGACGGTTTGCAAATTATATAGTCATCTTCATGGACGGTTTGCAAATTATATAGTCATCCTCTTGGACGGTTTGCAAATTATATAGTCATCCTCATGGATGGTTTGCAAATTATATAGTCATCCTCATAGACAGTTTGCAAATTATATAGTCATCCTCATAGACAGTTTGCAAATTATATAGTCATCCTCATGGACGGTTTGCAAATTATATAGTCATCCTCATGGACGGTTTGCAAATTATATAGTCATCCTCATGGACGGTTTGCAAATTATATAGTCATATTCATGGACGGTTTGCAAATTATATAGTCATCCTCATGGACGGTTTGCAAGTTATATATTCATTTTCATGGACGGTTTGCAAATTATATAGTCATCTTCATGGACGGTTTGCAAATTATATAGTCATCCTCATGGACGGTTTGCAAATATATAGTCATCCTCATGGACGGGTTGCAAATTATATAGTCATCCTCATGGACGGTTTCCAAATTATGTAGTCATCCTCATAGACAGTTTGCAAATTATATAGTCATCCTCATACACAGTTTGCAAATTATATAGTCATCCTCATACACAGTTTGCAAATTATATAGTCATCCTCATGGATGGTTTGCAAATTATATAGTCATCCTCATGGACGGTTTGCAAATTATATAGTCATCCTCATAGACAGTTTGCAAATTATGTAGTCATCCTCATGGACGGTTTGCAAATTATGTAGTCATCCTCATGGACGGTTTTGCAAATTATATAGTCATCCTCATGGACGGTTTGCAAATTATATAGTCATCCTCATGGACGGTTTGCAAATTATATAGTCATCCTCATGGACGGTTTGCAAATTATGCAGCCATCCTCATGGACGGTTTGCAAATTATATAGTCATCCTCATAGACAGTTTGCAAATTATGCAGCCATCCTCATGGACGGTTTGCAAATTATGTAGTCATCCTCATGGACGGTTTGCAAATTATGTAGTCATCCTCATGGACGGTTTGCAAATTATGTAGTCATCCTCATGGACGGTTTGCAAATTATGTAGTCATCCTCATGGACGGTTTGCAAATTATGTTGTCATCCTCATGGACGGTTTTGCAAATTATGTAGTTATCCTCATGGACGGTTTGCAAATTATGTAGTCATCCTCATGGACTGTTTGCAAATTATGTAGTCATCCTCATGGACGGTTTGCAAATTATGGACGTTTGCAAATTATGTAGTCATCCTCATGGACGGTTTGCAAATTATGTAGTCATCCTCATGGACGGTTTGCAAATTATGTAGTCATCCTCATGGACGGTTTGCAAATTATGTAGTCATCCTCATGGACGGTTTGCAAATTATGTAGCCGTCCTCATGGACGGTTTGCAAATTATATAGCCATGCTCATGGACGGTTTGCAAATTATGTAGTCATCCTCATGGACGGTTTGCAAATTATGTAGTCATCCTCATGGACGGTTTGCAAATTATGTAGTCATCCTCATGGACGGTTTGCAAATTATATAGTCATCCTCATGGACGGTTTGCAAATTATGTAGTCATCCTCATAGACAGTTTGCAAATTATATAGTCATCCTCATAAACAGTTTGCAAATTATATAGTCATCCTCAAGGATAGTTTGGAAATTATATAGTCATCCTCATGGATGGTTTGCAAATTATATATATCCTCCTCATGGACGGTTTGCAAATTATATAGTCATCCTCATAGACAGTTTGCAAATTATATAGTCATCCTCATAGACAGTTTGCAAATTATATAGTCATCCTCATCGACGGCTTGCAGAGTGCACGGTCGCTGTCACTGATAGTTTGCAAACTTCACGGTCACTCTCATGCTTCGTTTTGTGTTTGTGCAGGAGACGGAGGTGCCTAAAGGGACCAACACACACATACAAACGCGATGGAGTCGCGGGGACTGAACGGCACTGGATACGCTTTGGACGATTACGGGGCAGTATCGCACCGACAGTCGGAAGACAAAATACAGATTTTGGACCGAGAAGAAATGGAGGTTAGTAGTGTGGCATATCGCAACGGTTTTAGAGCGGGTTAAATGGTTGTTGTTTGACCGGTTAGATTGTTCGTCACTGATTCCGTTGGTAACTTGAGTCTCTCTCTCTCTCTCTCTCTCTCTCTCTCTCTCTCTCTCTCTCTCTCTCTCTCTCTCTCAACTGTGCGAAAAGTATATTAGCATACACTACACTACACACGCACGCACGCACGCACGCACGCACACGCACGTACAACATTGCGCGCGCGAGAAAGAGAGAGAGAGTGAGACAGACAGACAGACAGAGCAATATCCAGTTTGTGGCCGCAAATTGAAAATAAACGTATGGTAAGAGATGTCATTTTATGCAGTATGCCTTTCTTCTCAGAGAGATTGATGTGGCGATTTCATGTTTTGGTGTGGCGATTTCATGTTCTGATGTGGCGACTTTATGTTTTGATGTGGCGATTTCATGTTCTGATGTGGCGATTTTATGTTTTAATGTGCAATTTCATGTTCTGATGTGACAGTTTCATGTTTTGATGTGGCGATTTCATGTTTTGATATGGTGATTTCAAGTTTTGAAATGCGGACAGGCTGTCGCCATTGTATTTCATTTCCTGAGTTCCAGACTCTCTCTCTGTCTGTCTGTCTGTCTCTCTCTCTCTCTCTCTCTCTCTCTCTCTCTGTCTCTCTGTCTTTCTTTCTCTCTATCTGTCTGTCTGTCTGTCTCTCTCGTGTAAAGTGAGAGTCACCCCTTACTGTTTTCCCTTTTCTGTCAGCAAACACTGTTGTTTGGCCCACAGCTAGGTGGTTTTTCCTACCGTGCTTTGCCGGGGACTGATCCCCAGCTCCTTGGTGTTTTATTTTTCGGACACTCCGTTATGTGCCTGTTCCACACGGAAAATTGGTTTATTGTCCCATCTGAAACGTGTGTGTGTGTGTGTGTGTGTGTGTGTGTGTGTGTGTGTGTGTGAGAGTGAGAGAGAGAGAGAGAGAGAGAGAGAGAGAGAGAGAGAGAGAGAGAGAGAGAGAGAGAGAGAGAGAGAGATGTATATGTGGGCACAGTATTTGTGTGTTTCAAAACCCGGGTGCGGAATTTCATACATATTTCCAAGCAGATTTCCACCACCAGTACATACACATCTACATTTTAGACTTCACAGTTATTTCGAGCTTTTTCTGATGTAAAAGAAGAAAAAGTTATGAGTCCGAATGCTTCTACATTTTGCACAATATGTAGATATGGCCACAGTTTGGTGATCTGTGTCTGTCTCTGTGTTGCTGATGTCTATGGCTGACCTGCATGACCATTCTCTGTACTGTGATGGCCTAGCGCTATCGAGCCGGTTCTCCGCACATTGATGACGTAAGTCAAAGTCACCCACATTTTGGTGGATTGCATACAGGCTTTCTGTATAGCTCATAGCATGGTTCATAGAATCCAGAAAAAAAAGAATAATAACGAATCGGAATAACCTATTTCCTCGTCAAATGCGAAACTCGTGAGCTGCGATGACTGAGGCCAACGTGCCAGTGGCCTGAACAATGAAATGATTGTATCAACGAACAAATATGGTGGAAATAAAAAAAACACATTCTCATTTCTTTACTGTATAGAAATGCATGGAGCCTTTAAAGAAAAGGGGGAGGGGGACCTAAAGGGAACAAAATTAATGGAATTTAACTCAATTAAACTCAGCCGAGAGTTCTTTTCCGGGCGCGTTTTGATTTTCGTACCATTCGCGACGGAACACTTGAGTCGAAGGAAGTAACTACCAACGCGCACTAGCACCGTATAGCCCGTCCGCCTTGTGTCGTTGACGAGATGGGAGTTCCAATAACGGTTTAGGCACACATGAAGTTGCATTCCTTTTCTTTTTCAAACTCCGTCCCCACCACCCGCCTCCTTCACTTCATGCCCCCCCCCCCCCCCTCCACCCTCCACTTTCCGTATATTTCCAACCTATAAACACACATACACGCGCGCACGCACGCACGCACGCACACACACACACACACACACACACACACACACACACACACACACACACACACACACACACACACACACACACACACACACACACACACACACACACACGCACGCACGCACGCACGCACGCACGCACATACACAGACGCGTGCACGCAGGCACGCAGCACGCACGCACACACACACACACACACACACACACACACACACACACACACACACACACACACACACACACACACACACACACACACACACATCAAAATAACAACTTATGACAAACAACAGTTCGATAATTCTTGATAGCCCACAGATCCAAGAATCGCTGCAACTGAAATGGAACTTACGAGAATGAAAGTATATTGAGAGAGAGAGAGAGAGAGAGAGAGAGAGAGAGAGAGAGAGAGAGACAGACAGACAGACAGACAGACAGACAGACAGAGGGCAGGTAGATATAGATTCTCTGCTTCATCAATTCTACATCATCGCACCTTTAACCCCGACCCCCGCGACCCCCGCCGTTCCGGCGTCTCCTTATTTCATTCTCTCCTCCATCCCTCACCCTTCTCCGCCTTTTGCTACACTGACAACTGGGCGTATTTCCCCAATACTGTGGGCTTATTTCCTTTGTACTGTGGTCATATTTCCCGTACACTGTGGGCTTATTTCCCTTATATACTGCCGACGTATTTCACTTATACTGTGGGCTTATTATCCGTATACTAAGAGCATATTTACCTTATACCGTGGACTTATTTCCCTTATACTGTTGGCGTATTTCACTTTATACTGTGGGCTGATTTCCCCTATACTATTGACGTATTTCCATCATATTGTAGACGTATTTCCCTTATACTGTGGGCTTATTTCCCTTATACTGTGAACGTATTCCCTTATGCTGCGGGCGCATTTCCCTTATACTGTAGATGTGTTTTCTAATACTGTGGGCGTATTTCCCTTATACTTTGGGCGTATTTCCTTATACTGAGGGCATATTCCCTTATACTGAGGGTGTATTCCCTTATTCTGTGGGCGTATTCCCTTATACTGTGGGCGTATTTCCCTTATACTGTGGGCGTATTCCCTTAAACTGTGGGCGTATTCCTTATACTGCGGGTGTATTCCATATACTGCGGGCGTATTTACCTTATACAGCGGGCGTATTTCTCTTATCTAAAGAGAACAGAGAATACAGCACCATGTAGATTCTTGTAAGGGTTTATACAGTTAAGTTTCGGATCATGGTTTTGGTTTCAAAGTACGGTTTGGATTGTGGTTAAGGCAGATCAGATTGGGTTCGCGTTTCGGTTCCGGTCTGTAGAGGGCCAGGGTTAGGACTATGTCTTTCAGAGTTGGAGAGATGTTCCCGATGTTTTTATCAAGGTTGTTTGGCTTTGGTGATCTCTTTGATGGTGGGCAATTCATTCAGTTCCGCTGTTACTGGCTGCTGGGGAATGCGGAGAATTGCTGATCCATGGACAGAGTGGCTAGCGCTGAAGAGAGCCTGGCAGTGCTCCGCCCAAAGGCCTAGGATTGACACCTTGTCCGTGAGAAGTGCCTGGCCATCTGAATTGTGCGGTGGACTCTGAACCTGGCATGTAGGACAGTACATCGCCTTTAAGGCATTATAGAATCCCTTGAGGTAATTGTGTCTGTGCTCAGCTGAGTTTTCTCGGTGAGGTTGACCCACCACTCATTCTAGATCTCTTGAAGCTTGTACTGGAGGTTCCTGCAAACTTGTTGAAAGGCATTTTCTTCTCAGGACAAGACAGCTGAAGTAGGTGGGCCAGATTAGTGGATCTCTTCTTCGCCAGCTATTCTTAGATTTCCTCGTCCTTTTCGAAGAACCAGTCTTTGTTCCTCCTTGTAGTGAAGCCAAGGAAAAAATAGATGAAAAAAAAAGTGGAAAAGTAATCCAAGGAAAAGATCAACCAAACGTTTCGGGCCTTAAACTCTTTTTCAATGGTAAAGAACTATGAGAACTTGGCGATCTAAAAGATGGAAAGGTGAACATAAATCATGGTGATAGCAAACTCAAGCAAGTGGCTGCAGGGCCGAGTATAAAATCAGATGTGTTAGGAGAGAGGAAAAAGGAAAGTGAAGTTGAAGAGAGAGAGAGAGAGAGAGAGAGAGAGAGAGAGGGAGGAGAGAGGAGAGAGAGAGAGAGAGAGAGAGAGAGAGAGAGAGAGAGAGAGAGAGAGAGAGAGAGAGAGAGAGAGAGAGAGAGAGAGAGAGAGATTCTTCTTTGATGTTAAGTCCTGTTAGTGTGATGGTACCAAGTTGTTTGATCAGCCAGGATTCCATGAATTTTCGATAGGTTATGCTGGCTTTATTCTGCCAGACGGCAGCAAATTGGGCGTGAGAGTATGTGTGCGTGGGGCTGTCAAAATACACTCCAGTAGGGTTCTTGTACTGAAGCTTCATGGATCTAAGATATTCAGTGAAACGGTCCTTGAGTGAACGATAGGTTTCTCCATGGAAAAGTTTGTTGCAAAGTGTGCAGGTTATGATGTAGACCAAATTGGATGACCGGCAGGTGAAAGATCATATTGTGAATTTTCCAGGTGGGCCTGTGACAGTGGTGGAAGAGTTGAGGAAGGGGCAGATTTTGCAGTTCTTCTTGTGACAGGGTTGATTTCCGGGAGAAGGAAAAGAGCAATTGGAGGGACGCTGGGCTGATGCTCTCACAAGAAGGTCTTGAAGGTTTGTTTCTCTACGAAATGCTATCAACAGTGATTTGTAAAATGCAGTTTTTCAGTTCTGGATCATTTTGATTACCTTTTCCACCCTGTGCTTTCATTTATGTTTTGATTGTGACTGGGGTCAAATTCACCTTGTTGCAGCCAAGGACTTCCTTAGATGTCTGCGAAATGACAGTTTTCAGTTGTTCCCAAAGCGTTTCACTAGAGGAATCCGTTGGGTGTTTTGTTACTTCAAGCCTCGACTGTAAGCCTGCCAGGAAGTCAGCTTTCATTCTAGCTGACTGGAATCTGTCAACCTGGAGTTTTTTCCCTGTGGATTCCTCTTTTCTTTAGTTTCGGTTTTAAGTGGAGCTTGAGTTTGCAGCGAACAAGGCGATGGTCGGTATGGCTTTCTGCACTGGGCATCACTTTGGTGTGCAAAACGTCTTTCAGGTCACGCTGGCGCCAGTGTTTGGACTGAAGATGCATCCAGTTTTGTCTTAAAACTGTCTTTCTGCTGGAAGAGGGTGTTTGTGATGACGAGTCGTTGCTTTGTGCGAAACTGCGGTAGCAAGCGCCCATTGTCGTTGCAGTTTCCAACACTGAAGAACGCGACAAATTGCTGGTTTCTCTGTGGGACACATGGCTGGTTTCTCTGTGGGACACATGGCTGGTTTCTCAGTGGGACACATCTGTGGGACACATGGCTGGTTTCTCTGGGGACACATGGCTGGTTTCTCAGTGGGACACATTGCATAGCTAGTTTCTCAGTGGGACACATTGCCGGTTTCTCTGTGGGACTGGAAAGAACACATTGCTGGTTTCTCAGTAGGACACATTGCTGGTTGATCAGTAGGAGAGGAGACGCATTGCTGGTTTGACAATTGGACAAATTGCTAGTTTCTCAGTGGGACACATTGCCGGCTTCTCTGTGGGACTGGAAGGGACAAATTGCTGCTTTCTCAGTGGGACACATTGCTGCTTTTTCAGTGGAAGGGACAGATTGGTGGTGTCTCAGTGGGAAGGACACATTGCTGGTTTGTCAGTGGAAGGGACAGATTGGTGGTGTCTCATTGGGAGGGATACATTGCTGGTTTGTCAGTGGAAGGGACAGATTGGTGGTGTCTCATTGGGAGGGATACATTGCTGGTTTGTCAGTGGAAGGGACAGATTGGTGGTGTCTTAGTGGGAGGGGCGCATTGCTGGTTTGTCAGTGGAAAGGACAGATTGGTGGTGTCTTAGTGGGAGGGGCGCATTGCTGGTTTGTCAGTGGAAGGGACAGATTGGTGTGTCTCAGTGGGAGTGACACATTGCTGGTTTGTCAGTGGAAGGGACAGATTGGTGGTGTCTCAGTGGGGGGACACATTGGTGGTTTGTCAGTGGAAGGGGCAGATTGGTGGTGTCTCAGTGGGAGGGACACATTGGTGGTTTGTCAGTGGAAGGGACAGATTGGTGGTGTCTCAGTGGGAGTGACACATTGCTGGTTTGTCAGTGGAAGGGACAGATTGGTGGTGTCTCAGTAGGAGGGACACATTGCTGGTTTGTCAGTGGAAGGGACAGATTGGTGGTGTCTCAGTGGGAGGTACACATTGCTGGTTTGTCAGTGGAAGGGACAGATTGGTGGTGTCTCAGTGGGAGGGACACATTGCTGGTTTGTCAGTGGAAGGGACAGAGTGGTGGTGTCTCAGTGGGAGGGACACATTGCTGGTTTGTCAGTGGAAGGGACAGATTGGTGGTGTCTCAGTGGGAGGGACACATTGCTGGTTTGTCAGATGAAGGGACAGATTGGTGGTGTCTCAGTGGGAGTGACACATTGCTGGTTTGTCAGTGGAAGGGACAGATTGGTGGTGTCTCAGTAGGAGGGACACATTGGGTTTTTTGTCAGTGGAAGGGACAGATTGGTGGTGTCTCAGTGGGAGGGACACATTGCTGGATTGTCAGTGGAAGGGACAGATTGGTGGTGTCTCAGTGGGAGGGACACATTGCTGGTTTCCAGTGGGACACATTGCAGGTTTTTCAGTGGGACATATTGCTCGTTTATCAGTGGGACAAATTGCTGGTTCATCAGTGGGACACATTGCTGGTTTCTCAGTGGGGGTAACACATTGCTGGCTTCTCAGTGAGACACGTTGCTGTTTCTCAGTGAGAAGGACACATTGCTGATTTCTCAGTGAGACATATTGCTGGTTTCTCAGTGGGAGGGACACATTGCTGATTTTTCAGTGAGACATATTGCTGGTTTCTCGGTGGGAGGGACACATTGCTGATTTCTCAATGAAAGGGACACATTGCTGGTTTCACAGTGGAGGGGCACATCGCCGGTTTCTCAGTGGAAGGGACACATTGCTGATTTCTCAGTGGAAGAAACACATTACTGGTTTCTCCGTGGAAGGGACACACGCACTCATGCACACACACACGCACGCACGGACACACGCAGGTAAACTCGCATGCCCAAGCATACACATACATTTAGGGAGACACGCAGACAGACAGACAAACAGACAGACAGCGACAGAGACAGACAGACAGACAGACAGACAGACAGAGACAGACAGACAGACAGACAGAATACGACTATATGTTTTTTTGAGAGTACAGAGGATAAGCTGCCAACAAACTTCTCCACACCATGCCCATACACAGAGGAAAGAGAGAGAGACAGACAGACAGAGGGAATATCTTGGAAAGAAGGAGAGGTCAAGGGAGGGAGGAGACTGAAAAGGAGAGCAGACGGGAGGAGCAAAGTCTGCGTCCGGGAAGTGTAATTTGGCGACACTCAGTGTAATGTTCCTTTCGTCTGTTGTCTGCTGTCTTGTGTCCTTGTTTTACACCTAGACACTGGGGACCGCATGCGAGCGCGTGTGTATGTATGTGTGTGTGTGTGTGTGTGTGTGTGTGTGTGTGTGTGTGTGTGTGTGTGTGTGTGTGTGTGTATGTGTGTGTGTGTGTTTATAGATAGATAGATGGATAGATAGATAGATAGACAGACAGACAGACAGACAGGTAGATAGATAGACAGATAGGAGGAGGAGTCCTGTGTAATATTGTTTTTTCACAATTCTGCACAAAACCGTCGATTTTGACGACTTTACATTTATTGACAGTAAGGGTAAATGTGTGTTTGTTGCGAATTGTGTGTGTGTGTGTGTGTGTGTGTGTGTGTGTGTGTGTGTGTGTGTGTGTGTGTGTGTGTGTTTTGTAAGCCTGCGACAAAAACTGAGACCAGTGCGGTATCAGCAGCAAAGATGTCTATTCAATGAGTCTCACGATCGTTGAATTCTAGTTTTAGTACAGAAAGAAAGATTTTTTTTTAATGACTTAAGAATATGTTTGTGTGTGACGCCCAAAACAAATTCATTTACTATGATGTATCTTTTTGGGAAATCTCCCCATAATTCTGATACATTTTATTATAGAATTTTGCCATTGTGTACACACACACACACACGCACACACACACACACACACACACACACACACACACACACACACACACACACACACACACACACACTTTCTCTCTCTGTCTCTCTCTCTCACTCACTCACTTACACCACCGCCTACGATATTGGGGAGACGGGGGTGGCGAGAAGAAGGGGGCCATTTTAAGGAGCCAGTGAGGAGAGGCTGTGGGTAGGGATGTGGAAGGAGAACCTAAAACTCTGATCTCATTCACTGGCCTTTCTCTACATAAAGTGGAGTCGCTGTGGTCATAAAGGCACCTAAATAAATATAGTTTGACTGGCTACGTCTTACAGCATTTAAATAGGCTTTGGAGTTGTTGTCTGAAGTCTTACAGCATGAGGGGATATGGAAGAGATAGGCTGGGGATGGGAGTGTTGTCTGGAAGTCTCACAGCATGAGGGAATAGGGAAGATAGGCCGGGGATGGGAGTGTTGTCTGGAAGTCTCACGGCATGAGGGAATGGGGAAGATAGGCCGGGGATGGGAGTGTTATCTGGAAGTCTCACGGCATGAGGGAATAGGGAAGATAGGCCGGGGATGGGAGTGTTATCTGGAAGTCTCACGGCATGAGGGAATAGGGAAGAAGGCAGGGGATGGGAGATAGGCCGGGGCATGGGAACAGGGAGCGGGGATGGGGATGGGGGGGATGGGGGGCAGGCAGAAAAAAAAAAGAAAAAAGGGTACAGGAGTGTGGGGGACAGGAAAGGGGTGGGGGGGGGGGGGGGGGGGGGAAGAAGGCGTGAAAGTGAGAGGAGGGATAGGGGAGAAGTGGGGTAGGAAAAACGAGGATGGAGACAGGAAGGTGGAAGGGAGAGAAGGGGGAAAAGGAGGGGGATAAGGAGGAGAAAGGGAGTGGAAAGAGTGGGTCTGATGGGAAGTGGTGTGGGAGGGGAGGGGAAGGGAGGAGGAAGCGAGCTCTATGCGTACGTGGGTTCAGGAGTGGCTTGGGTACAATTAGCAGTGATGTAGGAGTAAGGGATTTACAGACAATTTCATTCTCAAATGGATGAGTCACAATGGTATAACAGCTATCACTGTGCATGTGTACAATTAGCAATGATGTAGGAGTAAGGGATTTGCAGACAAATTCATTCTCAAGTGGATGGGTTGCAATGGAGTGTAACTAGTATAACAGCCATCACTATGAAAATCAAGCACGTATGTGTAAGTGAAGGGTTTACGAACAAATGAATGCACATAATCGTATTAGTATGCCAATTTTAAAAAATTGTAAGTAAAAATGCATTAGGCAGACATATGTTGCCGGCCTTATTTGTTTGTGTCTGTACACATATAATAAAAATAATAATAATGGATACCTCTATAGCGCCTATTCTCAGCTAGAGACCAAGCTCTAAGCGCTTTACAAACCACACTCGTTTACACAACGGGCTGCCTACCTGGGTAGTGCCGACTGAAGAGCTGCCAGCTGACGCTTCATTCAGTCGTTTCCCGTGTCATCCAGTCAATATCGTTCAGTATCGTTCACAATTTTTCCTTACTTCCTTCATTCTTTCCATTTCTCACGCAGGGTGCATGCCATGTGTAATGTGTCATCCATACCGACGGCCAAATTGGCCTACTCTTCCGAATGTTGGTGATGGGATTTTACGTGTGTGCAAGATGTTATGCGTGCGTTCACACACGGAACCTCGGTTTATAGTCTCGTTCGAAGGACTGTATGGAAATGGAGTCAGAACCAATGTTAACTCCGAGGGAAAAAAATCCCCCTGTACCGAAACGGCCCGGCGGATATTTGAACCCGCAACCCCCAGGATCACGAGTCCGTCGCTCTACCAACTGAGCTATTACGGCTTTATATGCCTACACGCGTGCGCGCGCACACACACACACACATGGTTTGGGATCAAAGAATAAGAGAACAAGATTATCTTTAGATCACTGCAAGTGTGCACGAAAATACATATGACTAATGCATACAACCTTTCGATGGCATTGTGTATTCATGAATTAATGGACACAAAAATACACAAAAGTGTGGGGAAAAAAAAAGATATGTGATAATGAAATAATACTAAGAATGAAGATAAAAGAAGAAGAGAGAAATATAACAACATAACAGTAACCGTAAGAATAGAAGAGGAAGAAGAAGAAGAAGAAGAAGAAGAAGAAGAAGAAGAAGAAAGCGATTCAATTTCAATTAGAAAAAAAAGATTCTACCGTAATTACATGTTAGCAAATATATGTCTATAAAAAAAAAAAAAGAAAAAGAACATAAACAAGACAGCGATTAAAATAATGTAGATCGTGTCAGCAAATATTTCCATTGAAATAGAATATTTGCGGACATGTAATGATAGCAGGATCATATTTTCGAGTTTCATTTATTTGCTTTCTTTAAAGGAATCCATTTATTCATTTTTATCTTGTTGTTGTTGTTGTTGTTGTTCTACTCTTCTTCTTCTTCTTCTTCTTCTTCCATCGTTGTTGGTATTATTATTATTATTATTATTATTATTAATGTTATCACCATCATCATCTAGTTGCAAAGTGAGGCAGCTGCAGGCGGGAATCTAAACAAATTTGAAATGTTAGTTATAATGTACAGCTAAAAAATGTAGACAAACAAATCACAAGACAAAACATGACATGTTTCGACCTCTTAGGTCTTCATCGGGCAAGATACGAAACACCAGACAAGAAAAATGAACGAGCAATCACTTGTCTTCATCCAGTTTGGCGCAATATAGGCTTTGATCATCATCATCATCATCATCATCATCATATATTCATCATCACCATCATCATTATTATTATTATCATTAATATTATCATTACTATTATTGTTATTATTATCATTATCATTACTATCATTATCATCATTATTATTATCATCATTATTAGTGTTGCTGTTGTTCTTGTTCTTGCTCTTGTGCTTGTTCTTCTTATTCTTGTTACTATTGTCATTATTATTATTTTTTTTTTCTTGCTCTTGTGCTTGTTCTTATTCTTGTTACTATTGCCATTGTTATTATTATAATAATTATTATTATTATTAGCATTAGCATTAGCATTAGTAGTAGAGTAGTAGTAGCATTATTATTATTAGCATTAACATTATTAGTATTATCGGCATTAGCACTAGCATTATCATTATCAGCATTATTTCATTATGTGCTTTTTTATTTTCAATTTAAGTGTGTACATCGTGTCTGCGGCTATCATGTGCCTAAGGAAGGTCCCCAAAATGACCGAAATGTCGGACAGTGAAATACCAGGCGGTTAGAGTTAGAGAGAGAGAGAGAGAGAGAGAGAGAGAGAGAGAGAGAGAGAGAGAGAGTGAGTCACGGTTTTAGATTCTTCCGATTTGAATTATGATGGAGTTGATGATAATTATCACTGTTGTTGTGTTATCATCATCAGTGTGTGTGTGCGTGTGTGTGTGTGTGTGTGTGTGTGTGTGTGGGGGGGGGGGGGGGGGGGGGGGGGGGGGGGGGGGGGGGGGGGGGGGGCACGCGTGTGTGTCTGTCTGTGTCTGCGCGTATCTCTCTCTCTCTCTCTCTCTCTCTCTCTCTCTCTCTCTCTCTCTCTCTCTCTCTCTCTGCGTCCGTGCACCACATATCATATCCTGTAGTTCTTTGCACATCTGTAAGACTGTATTTGAAACACACACACACACACACACACACACACACACCACACACACATGTTAGTGGACGGTATCCGGTATATGTTGGACTCAGGTGACCATCTTGTGCCAATGAAATAGGGTTCCGGCCGGTCCCTTTCTCATCCCCGATGTTTGTCCGCGGCTGTGGAGGGAACGTCTACTGAGGCGACACCGGTTACCTTGCCATCGCACGACAGTGGCAGTGAGCTGGTGACGCCACGTGAAAACTGTGCGCCCGTGATCTGTGACGATGTTGTTGTGTCACCTGAACACGTGGACAGTGATACCGTGGGTGTGTTGAATGAAAATGTAAATAGTTCGAATTCGTCCGAGTTGAGAAATGAGTTTAATGATGCCAGTGTGTGTAATACATCAAAAACCGTTTTCTTTCCTACATTGGAACATTAATGGATTGCTTACTAAAATATATGATCATGATTTTGTTTCGTATGTCTGTTCTTTTGATTTTGTCTGTTTAGTTGAGACGTTTGTAGAAGATTTTCAATTGTCTATTTTTAAAGGGTACACGGTGTTTTTGTAGACCGGCTGTTAAACTGTCAGTACACGGAAGACGCTCAGGCGGAATTGTCTGCCTTGTAAGGAATGAGCTGTGTCCTTATGTCAAACCTGTATGTGTGAAATCTTCTCTTTTTCTACGCTTTTTTTTTTGGATAAATGTCTTTTCGGTACAGAGAGAGACATTATGTATGTTTGTGCTTACATACCACCTGAAAGCTCACCCTATTATGTGCATTTTGACTGTGAAAATGGTGTCGCTTTATTGGAAGATTTTTTATGTGACAGTTTGCTGTGTAATGAAGAACATGATGCCTATATAGTAATAAATGGGGACTTAAATAGTAGAACCTCAAACATTTCTAGTGATTTTGTAACTAATGAGTGTGATTATGAAAATCAACATTTGAGTGGTCCTTTGAACTTGAACAGAAATTCTGAAGACCATGTGCTTAATAACTATGGCAAAATGTTACTCAACATGTGCACTGTTTTTTAACTTATGTATTTTGAATGGTATGGTATGTGTAAGGGTGACCTTCAAGGTCATTACACGTACATGTCGGATAATGGTAGCAGTGTAGATGATTATTTTTTTACTGTCGAATGATCTGTTTTCAATCATTTCTGATAGCAGTAAAATGAATGTGTCTGACAGGATCGAATCTGATCATTTGCCTTTGGAGTTATATGTTTCATTTCCCTAAGAATAATAAGAAATGTTCAAAAGATAATAGTAATGTTCAGGTTTTGGAAAAGTTTATATGGGACGAAGCCCACAGCAGTATGTTCATAGACAACATCTGTTCAAATGAAATGCAAATTCAGTTTGAAATGGCGATCACTTTGATTGATGAAATATTAACGAGGCACTTGAGCTTTTTAATCATTGTATAAAAAGTGCAGCAGACTTTATGAAGAAACAGGTACACATTGGTAAGGGAGTGAAAGAGGACGACTGGTATGATGATGAATGTCGTGTGGCCAAAAGAAGTGTACGCAATTTGTTGAACAAATTTAGCGTACATTATCTCCACCCGATCGCATTTGTTTATGTATAGCAAGGCGTGAATATAAACATTTGTTAAAGAGAAAAGAGAAGCAGTTCAATGACACTTTGCTTAATAATTTATTAACTTCGGTAAATAGCCAACAGGAATTCTGGAAATCTGTGCGTAAAATTTCCAAGACAAGAAGGCAGCCTTTAAATGATATTAGCATAAACAATTGTATGTACATTTTAAAGAATTGTTAGAAAGAAAAGACAAATTTGATAATGATTTGATTCAGGGAGAAGATATTAGTAACCAAAGTGCTTTTGCAAATCGTTATAGTGCTGTAAACAATGACGATTGTTGTGATGACGATGGTGATGAATTCGACGATAGTGATAGCGAAAGTAATTTGAATCAGCCTATCTCAGCAGAAGAAATTTTGAGCGCTTTAAAGACACTGAAAAATCGCAAGGCGGCTGGACCTGATAAAATTATAGGGGAATTTATCAAAAATGCGTCCAAATCAAATTTAGTAATGGAATTTTTTGTTAAATTTTTCAATTCCCTGTTTAATAGAGGCATATACCCTGAAAGCTGGTGTGAATCAATTGTTTTACCATTATATAAAAAGGGTGATGTTATGACTCCAAATACTACAGAGGAATTTCGCTGTGTAATGTATGTAGTAAATTGTATAGTACAATTATTAATAAAAGACTTCAAGTTTGGTTGAGGATAATAACATTACAGGTGAATTTCAAGCTGGATTTAACAAAATTATGCCACAATAGACCATATGTTCACATTATTAGCTTTCGTTCAAAAACAGTTTTGTCTGAATCGTAAATTGTATGTTGCTTTCATCGATTTTGAGAAAGCCTTTGATTCTGTTAATAGAACTATACTTTGGCCTATTTTGTTGAAAAACGGAATTCATGGAAAGATGTATAAATGTATTATGAGTATGTATGATCATGTAAAGGGCAAGGGTGCGATGTGGCTGCTTTAACAGATTATATCAACTGTACATCTGGTGTTAAACAGGGTGATGTTTGCAGCCCAGTTTTGTTTTTCCTTATTTATTAATGAGCTGACTACCAAAGTCATAGGCTCTGGAAAAAAGCATGGTGCCCATTTTGTAAATGATGTTCTTGAAATATTTATTTTACTTCTTGCTGATGACGTTGCATTAATATCAGAGACTGTAATAGGCCTCCAAACTCAGTTGAATAGTTTGCAAAGGGCAGCTGATTCACTCCAGTTGAAAGTAAATATGAGTAAGAGTAACATAATTGTTTTCAGAAAAGGCGGTTATCTTTTTGCTAGAGAAAAATGGACATATAATGCAATATATATGCCTGTTGTAAATGTATATAAGTACTTAGGGATATATTTCTCTACGAGATTAAGTTTCACTTTTGCATGTAAAGATATTGCTTGCAGAGCCAAAAACGCATTGCTATGTATTATGAAGAAATTGTCGATGCTTAACAATGAATCTCTTGCCTTGTTTTTGAAATTGTTTGATGCTAAAATCCTGCCTATGTTACAATATGGGGCTGAACTGTGGGGGTCTTGATGCTGGAGCTGCACACAATGCGAAAAGGTTCATTTATTTGCTTTAAAAAAGTTTTTGGGTGTCTCACCACAAACACCAATGATCTTGTGTATGGTGAGACTGACAGATACCCCATATCTTTGCACTCCATTGTTAAATGTGTCAAGTACTGGTTAAAACTAACTCAGATGGCAGAACATAGATTGCCTCATAAAGCGTATAAGATGCTGTTAGAGCTAGATAATAGAGGCAAGATGAACTGGGTGTCGCATGTTAAAATGAAATTATACGAATGGTTTTGGGTATGTGTGGCTTAACCAAGGTGTCGGAGATATGAACAACTTTGTCCGTAGGTTTAAAGAAAAAGACTTATCGTTTGTAGATGGCAAGACTTGAATTTCCATGTTCAAAATAGTAACAGTTTAGTTTTTTATAGAACATTTAATGATCTGCATTCTCTCCCAATGTACATGTCAATGCGTATGGACAGGCACCTAAAGTTTATAATGACTAAGTTTAGAACTGGGGTGTCTGATATTTTTATTCATCATTATCGTTATAAACAAATCAATAACTCTGATCTGCTATGTCCATTATGTCGACAGTCAAGAGAAGATGAAGTGCATTTTGCATTAACTTGTCCAGAATTACAAGATTTAAGAGGAAAATTCATTCCACGGAAATTTTATTCAAGACCTTGCCTTCAGGCTTGTCTTGTTAATGTCATCTAAGAATGAAAGCATTGTAAAATAGTTTGCTATTTATTTGTATAAAGCTTTCAAAAGGCGAGGCTTTTATGTAATGTAATTACTATACTGAATCTGATGATGCAGTTTTATTGTGTTTCATGTATATCCCCCTTCTGAGGGGCCAAGCCTATAATAATAAAACATCTGAATCTGAATCTGAATCTCTCTCTCTCTCTCTCTCTCTCTCTCTCTCTCTCTCTCTCTCTCTCTCTCTCTCTCTCTCTGCGTCCGCACCACATATCATATCCTGTAGTTCTTTGCATATCTGTAAGATTGGATTTGACCCCCCCCCCCCCCCCCCCACACACACACACACACACACACACGCACAGAGAGAGAGAGAGAGAGAGAGAGAGAGAGAGAGAGAGAGAGAGAGAGAGACCCTGTATTTGTAGGCCTAAACAGCCGATCGTTTTCATGCAAAAAATAGGGGTTAAGGTAAGGGACCAAGAGAGAGAGAGAGGAGAGAGAGAGAGAGAGAGAGAGAGAGAGAGAGAGAGAGAGAGAGGAAGGGGAAAGGATGCTGGCTGGAAACACAGAACCATTTTGACGATAAATTGAATTTTGAAACTTTTGGCCTTTTTGTCTTGTCATCTTCTCTGTTCCTTTCTGAGTCTATCACTCGTAGTTTTTCCTCTCTTTCTTTCGGATTATTCTGAACCCGCGTCACTTTTTTTTTAATCTTCTTTCTTTCTTTTCTTTCTTTCCCACTACCTTCTTTTCCTCCTTTTTCGTTTTCTCTCCTGGTTAAACTTATTTGTCTTCTCCTTCTTCTTCTCTCTCCTCCTCTTCTTCCTCTTCTTCTTTCTTCTTCTTCTTCTTCTTCTTCTTCTTCTTCTTCTTCTTCTTCTTCTTCTTCTTCCTCCAAGTTTACTTTTTTTTCCCTCCTTTTTCTTCTTTTCATCATTATCATCATGATCAAAATCATTACCATTAATGTCGTCTGCATCGTCATCATCTTCGTCATCATCATCATCATCATCATCATCTCTTCTTCCTCTTCTCCTCCACCTTTTTCTTCTTTCTCATCTTCTTTGTTCTTCTCCTTCACCCCCACCACCCACCGCTGTCACCACAACCTTCACCAAAACCCAAGCATCGATCATCAACGTCTTTTTTTTTCTCCCTATTTTCTCTGTGTCGTTTGTCAGGGCAGTAATTTGAAGATCTTGGGGGACCAGTTTTCCGTCCTCTGACATTTTTAAAACGAGAAGAAAATGTAAACTGCTTTCTTTTTGCTTCAATTTGAATGTGACGAGGCGCGCGCGCGCGCGCGCGCGCGCGCGCGTGTGTGTGTGTGTGTGTGTGTGTGTGTGTGTGTGTGTGTGTGTATGTGTGTATGACAGGGAAAGAGACAGACTGACAGACAGACGGACAGGGGAGGGGGGTTAGCGAACGAACAAATCTTATTTCATAGAAAGATAAAATCAAAGGCAGGAATAAAAGCCCAACAATGTAAAACATTATAAAAAATAAAAATAATGATAATAATAATAATCTAAACAATACAGACTGTAAAAACATCATAAATGGTAATGCAACACATTCACAAGTAAACCCAGTGCACACAAGCTTTATAATAACAAAGTGATCGGAGTGAAAACGACATCAGGGAAGGAAAGAGAGGGAGGGGGATGCGGGTCGAGAGGGGAGAGGGGGCGGGGTAAGAAAGACTTAACGTCTTAGAGGAATTACGTGCACGACAGAGCACACAAGCACACATATTCAACACACGCACACATAAATTATTTTGTATTCATACACATGTATGTGTCAAGAGAGAGAAGAAACGCGAGAGACTCTCTCCCTCCCTCTCTCTCTTCCCCCTCTCCTCTCTCTCCCCCCCCCTCCCCCCCCCCCCCCCCCCCCCCCCCCCCCCCCGTCCCACCCAGACAGACAGACAGAGCAACAATGACCCCCGTCAGACCCAGACAGACAGACAGACAATGACCCCATCAGACCCAGATAGACAGACAGAGAGCACAATGACCCCCGTCAGACCCCAGACAGACAGACAGACAATGACCCCGTCAACCCAGAGAGACAGACAGACAGACAGACAATGACCCCGTCAGACCCAGACAGACAGACAATGACCCCGTCAGACCCAGACAGACAGACAGACAGACAGACAGACAATGACCCCGTCAGACCCAGACAGACAGACAGACAATGACCCCGTCAGACCCAGAGAGACAGACAGACAGACAGACAATGACCCCGTCAGACCCAGACAGACAGACAATGACCCCGTCAGACCCAGAGAGACAGACAGTGACTCCGTCAGGCCCAGACAGACAGACTGACAGACAGACAATGACCCCGTCAGGCCCAGACAGACAGACAGTGACTCCGTCAGGCC
>JADBJO010011638.1:0-15000 GCA_016801955.1 Conus betulinus | reverse complement strand
TGTAATGCTGGCTGTATGTGGTGACATGTGATGCTGCTGGCTGTATGTGGTGACATGTGATATTGGCTGTAAGTGGTGACATGCGATGCTCGCTGTATGTGGTGACATGTGATGCTGGCTGTATGTGGTGACATGTGATGCCGGCTGTATGTGGTGACATGTGATACTGTCTGTACGTGATCACATGTGATGCTGCTGGCAGTATGTGGTGACATGTGATATTGGCTGTAAGTGGTGATATGTGATGCTGGTTGTGTGTGATGACATGTGATGCTGGCTGTATGTGGTGACATGTGATGACACTGGCTGTATGCGATGACATGTGATGCTGGCTGTATGTGGTGACATGTGATGCTGGCTGTATGGTGTGTGATGCTGGCTGTATGTGGTGACATGTGATGCTGGCTGTATGTAGTGACATGTGATGATACTGGCTGTATGTGGTTACATGTGATACTGGCTGTATGTGGTGACACGTGATGCTGGCTGCATGTGGTGACATGTAATGCTGGCTGTATGTGGTGTTATGCTGGCTGTATGTGGTGACATGTGATGCTGGCTGTATGTGGTGACATGTGATGCCGGCTGTATGTGGTGACATGTGATGCTGGCTGTATGTGGTGACATGTGATGATGCTGGCTCTATGTGGTGTGACATGTGAGGCTGGCTCTATGTGGTGTAATGCTGGCCGTATGCGGTGACATGTGATGCTGGCAGTATGTGGTGACATGTGATGCTGGCTGTATGGTGTGTGATGCTGGCTGTATGTGGTGACATGTGATGCTGGCTCTGTGTGGTGACATAAGATGTTCGCTGTATGTGGTGACATGTAATGCTGGCTGTATGTGGTGTGATGCTGGCTGTATATGGTGACATGTAATGCTGGCTGTATGTGGTGACATATGATACTGGCTGTATGTGGTGACATGTGATGCTGGCAGTATGTGGTGACATGTAATGCTGGCTGTATGTGGTATGATGCTGGCTGTATGTGGTGACATGTGATGCTGGCTGTATGTGGTGACATGTGATACTGGCTGGATGCGGAGTGATGCTGGCCGTATGTGGTGACATGTGATGCTGGCTGTATGTGGTGACATGTGATACTGGCTGTAAGTGGTGATATGTGATACTGGCTGTATATGGTGACATGTGATACTGGCTGTATGTGGTGATATGTGATGCTCGCTGTATGTGGTGACATGTGATGCTGGCTGTATGTGGTGATATGTGATGCTGGCTGTATGTGGTGACATGTGATGCTGCTGGCAGTATGTGGTGACATGTGATGCTGGCTGTATGTAGTGGCATGTGATGATACTGGCTGTATGTGGTGACATGTGATGCTGGATGTATGTGGTGACATGTGATGCTGGATGTATGTGGTGTGATGCTGGCTGTGTGTGATGACATGTGATGCTGGCTGTATGTGGTTACATGTGATGATACTGGCTGTATGTGGTGACATGTGATACTGGCTGTATGTGGTGACATGTGAAGCTGGGAATATGTGGTAGCATGTGATGCTGGCTGTATGTGGTGACATGTGATGCTGGCTGTATGTGGTGACATGTAATGCTAGCTATATGTGGTGTGATGCTGGGTGTATGTGGTGACATGTGATGCTGGCTGTATGTGGTGGCATGTGATGCTGGCTGTATGTGGTGACATGTGATGCTGGCTGTATGTGGTGACATGTAATGCTAGCTGTATGTGGTGTGATGCTGGGTGTATGTGGTGACATTTATACTGGCTGTAATTGGTGACATGTGAGGCTGGCTCTATGTGGTGTGATGCTGGCCGTATGTGGTGACATGTGATGCTGGCCGTATGTGGTGACGTGTAATGCTGGCCGTATGTGGTGACGTGTGATGCTGGCCGTATGTGGTGACGTGTGATACTGGCCGTATGTGGTGACGTGTAATGCTGGCCGTATGTGGTGACATGTGAGGCTGGCTCTATGTTGTGTGATGCTAGCCGTATGTAGTGACGTGTAATGCTGGCCGTATGTAGTGACATGTGATGCTGGCCGTATGTGGTGACATGTGATGCTGGCCGTATGTGGTTATGTGTGATGCTGGCCGTATGTGGTGACATGTGATACTGGCCGTATGTGGTGACATGTGATGATGCTGGCTGTATGTGGTGACATGTGATGTTGGCTGTATGTGGTGACATGTGATGCTGGCTGTATGTGGTGACATGTGATACTGGCTGTATGTGGTGACATGTGATACTGGCTGTATGTGGTGACATGTGATGCTCGCTGTATGTGATGTGATGCTGGCTGTATGCGGTGACATGTGATACTGGCTGTATGTGGTGACATGTGATACTGGCTGTATGTGGTGTGATGCTGGCTGTATGTAGTGACATGTGATACTGGCTTTATGTGGTGACATGTGATACTGGCTCTATGTGGTGACATGTAATGCTGGCTGTATGTGGTGTGATGCTGGCTGTATGCAGTGACATGTAATACTGGCTGGATGTGGTGACATGTGATGCTGCTGGCTGTATGTGGTGACACGTGATACTGGCTGTAAATGTGATATGTGATACTGGCTGGATGTGGTGACAGTGATGCTCGCTGTATGTGGTGACATGTGATACTGGCTGTATATGGTGACATGTGATGCCGACTGTATGTGGTGACATGCGATACTGGCTGTATGTGGTGACATGTGATGCTGCTGGCAGTATGTGGTGACATGTGATGCTGGCTGTATGTAATGACATGTGATGATACTGGCTGTATGTGGTGAAATGTGATGCTGGCTGTATGTGGTGACATGTGGTGCTGGCTGTATGTGGAGTGATGCTGGCCGTATGTGGTGACGTGTGATGCTGGCTGTATGTGGTGACATGTGATGCTGGCTGTATGTGGTGACATGTGTGATGATGCTGGCTGTATGTGGTGACAGTGAGGCTGGCTCTGTGTGGTGTAATGCTGGCCGTATGTGGTGACGTGTAATGCTGGCCGTATGTGGCCGTATATGCGCCACCCTATTGTGCCTGACTTACACAAGAGTCAGTTCGGGCCCCTGACTGACCATCCGTTCGTGACATCACCCCAGCCACCTCCTGTCGTCGGACGATAGTAAACAGGATTCAGATTCTACCCAAGCCATCACTCCCGATTTCGGTTCTTTTTCTTTTTTCGTAATCATGAATTTTAGCTGAGGTATCTTTTCTGTCGCATAAATGGTGAGAAAACCGTCCCAACGTCATGGACGCATCATCGGAAACAGGCGCTTGATTTGAGCAGTTTTCTTGTTAATGGAGTGCAGAGAACCATAGCTGTGTGAAACGGCAGAAACGGACTGGGCTGACAGGGTGAAGATTCCTAGCAAGATGTGTGTCCACCCACCCCACCCATCAGAAACGGACTGGGCTGACAGGGTGAAGATTCCTAGCAAGATGTGTGTCCACCCACCCCACCCATCAGAAACGGACTGGGCTGACAGGGTGAAGATTCCTAGCAAGATGTGTGTCCACCCACCCCACCCATCAGAAACGGACTGGGCTGACAGGGTGAAGATTCCTAGCAAGGTGTTTGTCCACCCACCCCACCCATCCGCATCCTTTCCAACCCTCCTCCCCTCTCCCTCCCCACCCCCACCATTTGGTGGTTGTGGTTGGTTCCATTCAGTGCCTTTCATGTCCATTACGGAACTGTGCCTTTGCTTCATATGAATACACACGGCGACAGAAGAAGAGCAGCTATCAGTTATATCATGAAGCATGAATCATATTATCACATTATGAACGTGAGAATGAATGAAACATTCTATACCCGAATTCTTCACACATCTTTAACCTCCTTCTCCCTTTTCCCCGTTCCATCTCCTCTTTTTCCAGCTCCTTTCTATCTGGACAATAGTGATGATGACAATGACAGTGACAATGATGATGATGATGATGATGATGATGATGATGATGATGATGACTACACAGGAGATGCTGGAGAGCGGGAAGAAGCTGATCACCTTCGTCAAACTGCACGCTCCATGGGATGTCTGTTGCCTGCACGCTGAGGACCTCTGTCTGCGTGCCCCTCTGCAGGTAACTACGTCACCACCCGATCATCAGTGATGACGGTCATATTCGTCACCACCGTCATCACAATTGGGTTTATCCTAATGTTCACGACCGTGTTGATAACAACAACTATAACGATGTTCATGATAATGTTAGCGTTAATGATGGTCAGTGATAATGACGACGACGACGACGACGACGATGATAATGATGATTATATTGATCTATCTGATTGTGCCTTCTTAAATGCATGTGACTGAAAAATCAGAAAAGATAGATAGCGAGGAATATGAAGACAATGAGGAGGAAAAACCTGATAATCATAATAGCGTCAAAATGTCCCCGCATTCTCTGCAGATGCCGGTATATGTGAAAGGCAAAACAGCCGGAAAGAGGGGGGCGGGGCACTGCGTATACCCCTTCATCTATGGTACCCCCAATCCAGAACCTCCCCCCCCCCCCCCCCCACACACACACACACACACACACACACACACACACACACACACACACACACACACACACACACATCACCTGGTCCAATGCGTATAAAATTTAGAAAGAACTTTAAAGAGAGCATTCTGGAAGAAAAAAAATGCAATTTTCAAAGAAGGGTAATAGAATGAATTCCTTGATCAAACCATGAATTACTTTATCAAACCATGGGCTACTTGATCAAATCATGTATAGCTAGATCCAACCGTGAATCACTTGATCTAACCATGAATCACTTGATCTAACCGTGAATCACTTGATCCAACCATGAATCACTTGATCTAACCATGAATCACTTGATCCAACCATGAATCACTTGATCTAACCATGAATCACTTGATCTAACCATGAATCACTTGATCCAACCATGAATCCCTTGATCTAACCATGAATCCCTTGATCTAACCATGAATCACTTGATCTAACCATGAATCACTTGATCTAACCATGAATTACTCTTTCTAACCATGAATTACTTGATCAAACCATGGGTTAATTGAACCAAGCATGAATTACTTGATCAAACCATGAGTTTCTTGATTAAAATGAGTAACGTGACCAAACTATGCTGTACTTGACCAGCGCATGATATGCTTGGCCAAAATATGGTTTATTTGACCAAAACAAGGACCTGTTGATTAAGCATGGGTTACTACCAAATCATTAGTTACCTGACCGAACAATAGGTTAGTTAATCAAAACGTACTTGACCAAACAATGGGTTAGTTAAAGAAACCACGTACCTGATCGAACAATGGGTTAGTCAACCAAAAACACAAAACATTTACTTGATCACACAATGGGTTAGTTACCCTAAACATTTACTTTATCACATGTTGGGTTAGCTAACCAAAACAGGTTTGTTGACCAAACCGTGGGTTAGATTACCGAAACATGAATAACCTAATCAATTTCGTGTTTATTTGACAAAAAGCTGGGTTGCTTAAACTAAACATGAAATTAGTTGCAAGACTGCAAGCGGAAATCCAAGCAAATCTTAAATAAATGTTAACGAAACGCCACAAAAACGTGCACAAACTAATTACAATGCAAAACACGAAGTGTTTCGAGTGTTTCGACATATATGTCTTTTTCAGGCAAGATACGAAACTATTATTACAACGAAAATGAACGAGCTATCGCTTATCTTCAATCTCTTCAGCGCAAGATAGGCGTTGAGTGAAAACGAGGCTGTCAGAAGGGAGATAATGTGTGAGTCAAGGTTGTAATGATGATACTCATAGTATTTATAGGAATACGAATAATGATAATGATGATGATCAAAAATATTGAGAGAAAAAAAAAATGACATATTACTACCACTTTTGGTGATAGTATGACAATAGCAGTTGTAATATGGGAGAAGGGAGAGGGGTTAAAGGATTCTTTTAAACTGCATGGTTGCCGTGGCAACAGTCTTAGCGGCGATGGCGATAGTGATGTTAATGGTAGTGATGGTAATATCAATACTAACAATCGTATTAATGGTGATAATGTTAAGAAGTATAGTGAAGGTAATGGTAAAAATGGCACTGATAATAAAAGCATGATACAGAAATACATTTAAGAAAAAAATATATATAACAAATAAATTTTTTAAAGGGATAATAAAGTGATGATAATAACACATAGATGATACACACACACACACACACACACACACACACACACACACACACACACCACACACGGACGCACGCACGCACTCTTTCTCTCTCTCTTTTTCTCTTTCTGTCTGTCTCTCTGTCTGTCTGTCCTCTCTCTCTCTCTCTGTTTCTCTCTCTCTCTCTCTTTCTGTCTCTCTCTCTCTCTCTTTCTCTCTCTCTCTCTCTGTCTCTCTCTCTTCTTTCTTTATAAATAAATAAATGGTAGTTCTTTCCTTTCTGGGCGCTGCTATTTTTGTTTGTGTTGCTGCACTTATCATTACTACTTTCATTATTATCCTCATCCAACAGTACTGTCTGCTGTTATTCATTGAGTATTTCAACTCCTTTCCACCCAAACTTTATTACCAATATCACTTAATACCTTTGTTATTTGTATACTTTACCTATCACATTCCATTTTTCCCCATAATTTATACCTTCAATCTCCTCTTTGTTCTTCCAGTCCTCCCCCCCCCCCCCCTTAGTATTAGTATTAGTACTATTATTATCATCACTATTATTAATATTATTATCTTTTTATTCAATTTATTTATTCTATTATCAATGTTATTGTTATTTGTCATTACTATTTATTATTTTTTTAGTATGATTATTATTATCTCATTCTAACAATTTATATATTGTTAGATAGATAGATAGACAGACAGACAGACAGACAGACAGATATCAAATATATTTCTGTATCATGATTTTATTATCAGTACCATTTTTACCATTACCTTCACTATACTTGTTAGCATTATCATTAATACGATTGCTACTATTGATATTACCATCACTACCATTAACATCACTATCGCCATCGCCGCTAAGACTGTTGCCACGGCAACCATGCTGTTTGAGAATCCGTTAACCAACTCTCCTTTCTCCCATACTACAACTGCTATTGTCATACTGTCACCAAAAGTGGTATTAATCCTGTCATTTTTTTATTTTTATTTTATATTTCGATCATCATCATTACCATTATTAGCATTCCTATAAGCACTATGAGTATCATCTTTTTTTTTTTACGTTTTTTTTTTTTTTTTTTTTTTTGTGGCATCGGTTCTCGGATCAATCGAGCACCTAAGGTGGTATTTTTTTCCCATCTTTTCTTCTTTGTTTTTCCTAAGGCCAAAATCCACCTCTTCTTTTTTTTTTGTGCTGTCCTCTTCATCTGAAAAAAAAAAGCAGAAAAATTTTTTTCTCCACAACTAGTTACATTTTCTTTTTTTTTTCCCCAACCAATCTCTTACACACCATGCATAGTCTGTGTGTTATCTTACAAATGGACATATTTTTGCTGTTTTTAGTGTTTTGACAGTTGATACAAAGTGTCTGGGTTTGTTAATGTTCTAATGTGTGGTGTGCTGGCACACTCACTCGGATAATGTGTTGCTTATACAAAGGAAACGACATAGATGAGACAAACGACTTAATTATTTTCAGTTTTTCATTTTGCTTTACACATACACCCGCACACACCTCCCCCCCCCCCCCCCCCCCCCCGCCCGCTTTCTCTCAAATATGTTAATAATAGAAGTTACCTGTTTAAAGACACAATACTAAAGCAAACATTATGCGTAGGCAACCAATGCCGTATGTACACACGCCTGAATAGGATATCCTTGGTTCCGATTGCTCGTCTCCCTCTCCTTCCCCCTACCCACGCGTGAGCGCTCTTTACGTCACACCACCACTACCACCATCCACCCACCCACCCCAACACCCATCCACCCCCCACACTCACCCTCCACATCCACCCGCCCCCACTCCTCCCCCCTCCCAAAAACAAAAAAAAACCACCAACAACAACAACAACAACACACACACACACACACACACACACACACACACACACACACACACACACACACACTCTCTCACACAGAAAGAGAGAGAGGCAACAAGAGAGAGAGAGAGAGAGAGAGAGAGAGTTAGGCAGATAGACGGACCGGCAGACAGACGGACAGAGACGGCGTCTTTTAAATGAATTTAGGGATTTAGTTTGATACATGAGAATCATCATTACTACCTTGACTCACACATTATCTCCTTCTGACAGCCTCGTTTTCATTCAACGCCTATCTTCCGCTGAAGAGATTGAAGATAAGTGATTGCTCGTTCATTTTCGTTGTAATAATAGTTTTGTATCTTGCCTGAAGAAGACCTAAGAGGTCGAAAGGCGTCGTGTTTTTTCTTGTGATTCGTTTGTGCACATTTTTTTGGGGTGGTTCGTTAACATTTATTTAAGATTTGCATGGAATATTTGACAAAACCAAGGATTACTTCACCAAACCCATGTTAACTTGACTGCTTCACCCAACACCTGGATTAGGTGTCCAGATCATGGAACATTTGAACAAGTCACAGGTTAACCGACCGAAACATGCAAAATAGACTGATGGACAGGAAAGGTTCGAAGGTCCAGAGCATAGTCAAGGTATTTGTGGTATTTTGACTTTTACTTAGTTGAAAATTGTTGAGAAGTAGCTCAATTTTGTAGTTCCATGTTTGTAAAGTACAGGTCTCATCACTGGTCGCCCAGGGCGCTAACGCATGCACCTGTGAACATTCCCTTTATCCCTCAAATGAACAACAAAAAATACGTATATATATAGTCTTCTACTATTTAGCAGCAGGACTGAAACCTCTACTTATAGCTTTATCTGAAATTATTATGTTTACCTCGGCAGTTCCCGCTTGATATTTTTTTTTAAAAATAAATCAGCGTGACAGTTTCGTAGGTAAATGGCTACAGATAATATGACATTTCGAAATTGATCATGCTTCGTTTTGAAATGTTTTCGTAGCGTGATTTTGGACGAAATTGTAGGTTTTGTTTGATCTTGTTGTCTTTTGATTTAAATCTTTCCCCTAAAAGGGACATTTGACAAAAGGACGGTTATGTGAAAAGAAAAAAGAAACAGAAAAGGTTTACGTGCTCTTTATGTGTGTATGTCGTGCATGTGAGGCTGCGCGTGCGCGCATGTGTGTGTGTGTGTGTGTGTGTGTGTGTGTGTGTGTGTGTGTATATATATATATATTTATGTGCGTGTGTGTGTGTGTGTGTGTGTGTGTGTGTGTGTGTGTGTGTGTGTTCTCATGAAGGTTGTGCTTAACATCTTTTATTCTCATGAAGACTGCGTTTTAAAAAGAAATATGTGCACAAAGTAGTTTTTAACACTGCCAACACAACATTTTCCTTGTAGTATGCTGTTTTAGTTGTTCACTTCATACATAATACACGTGTTTTTTTTGGCAATACGGTTGCCTTCAATATGTACTGCTGTTGATGCTTTGCTGATTGTATCCGCGCTTTGTTATTGATGATTAATTCCTAATGGTTGTTCACACGACCTCCATACTGCACAAGCTTTGCTTGCTCTAGATGTATTGTTTTGCCGTCATGGCGGCTTCGGGGGCCGACAGTAGGAAACAATATATTTTAGAATTGGAGTGCACTGTTTTCTCTTCCATTTCGTGCAGAAATACAATACAGGATGCCACTTTTCTTCCACTGTAACAGGTTGCTTCTGTTGTTGAATTTTCAGATATTACTAATATGTCCTCTTTATTCAGCAGTTCCTATAGATTCTTTCTCAATTTTTTTTTTCGGATTTGTTTAGCTCCAGTTCTTTTTCTTTTCTTACTGATATAATATTCACAGCAAATGCAATTGCTACTATGTTTTTTGTATGTAGTCTTTATGATAGAATTTATTTCATGGGATTTTACATTTTTTAATTAATATCAATAGTTCTACTTGTGGTTCTTGTTGTTTTGTTGTTTTTGTTTATATGTTGTCGTTAGCATTAATGTCATAAGTTTTACTATCATCATTGTTACTATCATTATTATTATCAATATCACCATTGCTGTTGTTTTTGTTGTCGTTGTTATAATCATATATGTTGGCATTAACATCATCTTTATAATTCCAGTCATATTTACAGAATACACACAACAACGAAAAGTTAACACTTGATCAAACGTCACAATTTAAACATTCTACTGCGGTTTTGAAGATACTGACAAGAAAAAGAAGAGAAAAAAAATAATCATCGCCGTCGTTATGTCGGACATTTTTGTGGTGGCCGAACAAAGATTCCAAGTCCTTTGGGTCAATGTGTCATGAAGAGTGTGTTGAATAATGTTGCCATGGCCGTGGTCTGATTACGTAGGTGGTGGGTTGGAAAAGGTTTACCGACCAGGCCGTGGAAGAGGTGAGTAAAACGCAGGGCTACATCCTGGAATGCCACAACAGATATTTTCATTTCGGTAGGATCCATTCCCTATTTTCAGTCTCTCTCTCAGGTAAGGCTTTGGTCAAGATAAGTCAGCCATTTCAAAGACACTTTTTTTTTAATAGAAAGTAACAATCTTTTGTTTAATTTTGGGTGGTGTGATAATTTTCAGATACCGGTTTTAGTGTGATCTTTCTATTGTCAGAAATCGAAGCATTTTCTGCGTTTTTAATGCAATGGTTTTTAGACATGGTTATTTTTATTTATTAGGTGAGAGAAAAGCCCGTTTGATTGAACCATTTTTGGGGCCTATGGTGTGAGGTCACCTAGGTAATGAATGTAATGAACTGAATGAGTTGGACTGAAAAAAAATCGACAGTTTTCTGTCCACAGTCATTTGTATTGAAAAGTATAGTTGTGGAGAACATGAGTTCAGGAGTACATTAAAAAAGATAAATAGCCCCTGCCCCTCCCCCTTCCCACCTTTCTCCCCCCCTAACCCCCGCCACCACTGCCCTCAGTTTTCTGTTTTCCCTGGTATAAATGTTCAAAATTATTTTTTCTTTGTTTCTTTTCGTTTATTTCCTTCTTTTTTTTAAAAAAAAATGTCCAAAATTATTTTTCTTTGTATCTTTTCGTTTGTTTCCTTTTTAAAAAAAATTGTTGTGGCCATTTTTTTTTCTGTGGGAAGGTTTTGATAGAATAGAGTGAATAGACAAGGCTTACTGTGATTTTTTTCATCAACCTGTAAGAAGACACCATGACATCGATTTCATTCTGTTGTTTATGTATTTATTATTATATTACTAGTCATCATTTATTTACTTGTTTATTGATTGTTTATAGGCTTTATTAAAGCCTGATTGTGGTGACGGTGATTTAAGTTGTGGATGTGAGAAAGGATTGGGGGGGGGGGGGGAGAACTGTTGCCTTTCTAACACAGCAGCAGCTGGAATTGCATGGTTCTTTCAAGGCCCCAAAGCAGGGAAGACGGCAAACACCTGGTGCACAACCACAACCGAGCGGCTGTGTGGTGTCTTCTTTTCTCACATCAGTATCCACTAACTACACAGCCCTCATACAAAACTCAGCCAGCTGGTCACTTGTTCACAGCAGGTGCCACTGAACACCACCGACATGTCCATCAGCAGGACAGTGCCTGCTCTCATACCTTCCCCTGAGGTGACCTGATGTTGATAGTTGCCAGCGGAGTGTTTGGAGCAGACACTACAACAGGGTGTGGCTATGTGGGGGAGAGCCGGGATGAATAGCACGGAAATAGTGCCACCAAGCCGCCACGAAAGATGAGAGCGAGGGGAAAAAGAATAAAGCAAAACAGAAGACTGGAGAGTTGTACAGGGTGTGTGGACAAATAGTAAATAGTGCAGTTCTGTATGCCATTACAAATCACCCCCTTCACACCCTGCACCCGGTATTCCCCCCCCCCCCCCCCTCTCTCTCTCTCTCTCTCTCTCTCTTTTCTCTGCACCCCACTCTTTCGTATGCCCCAATCTCATTAATTCAATCTTCGAACAACCTACCCCTCTCCTTCGCCCCCCCCCCCCCCCCCCCCCCCGACCCCTCCCCCCCCCTTTGTCCTTCCTTACTGCTCTATTTAGATCGGACTCTGGTAACCGGACTCACAATTATGTATGTAGATGATAGGAAACCCATAAAGAGTTTGCCTGTAGAAAGTTTAGAAAGGTGAAATACGAATGGACACGCAATTCAAAGTGTCAAATAACTGAATTATATATACAAAACAGACTAGAGAATTTTCGACAAGCTTCAGACGTTACGAAAAAAAGACCTACAGAAATGCACGAAATGATATCCCCCATATTGCAATACCTACAGAAATACACGTAATAATATCCTCCATATTACAGTACGCACAGAAATGCACGAAATAATATCCCCCATATTGCAGTACGCACAGATATACACGTAATAATACCCCCCACATTGCAGTACCTACAGAAATGCACAAAATAGTATCCCCCATATTGCAGTACGCACAGAAATGCACGTAGTAATATCCCCCACATTGCAGTACCAACAGAAATGCACGAAATAATGTCCCCCATATTGCAATACTCACAGAAATGCATGAAATAATATCCCCCTATTGCAGTACCTACAGTAATGCACGTAATAGTATCCCCCCTATTGCAGTACCTACAGAAATGCACGAAATATATATCCCCCTATTGCAGTACCTACAGTAATGCACGTAATAGTATTCCCCATATTGTAGTACCCACAGAAAATCTACGAAATAATATCCCCCATATTGCAGTACGCACAGAAATGCACATAGTAATATCCCCCACATTGCAATACGCAAAGAAATGCACTAAATAATATCGCCCATATTGCAGTACCTACAGAAATGCACGAAATAATGTCCCCCATATTGCAGTACCCACAGAATTGCATGAAATAATATCCCCCATATTGCACATACCCACAGAAATGCACGAAATGATATCCTCCACTTCGCAGTGCCAACAGAAATGCACGAAATAATATCCCAGTATATTGCAGTACTCACAGAAATGCACGAAATAATATCCCCCATATTACAGTACGTACAGAAATGCACGAAATAATATCCCCCATATTGCAGTCAGAGTGCTGTCTGTTGTCTCGGGAGAAGTGATTTATGCAGTTTCAGTATTGAATGTCTTGTCATTTGTAACTTCTGAAGAAGACAACACTGTGGAAAATTCACTAGACTGCTTGGTACTGTATGTCATGTCAGCGGTACTTTGTCCCTTGTCGTGTGTACTGCTTTGTATTTTGCCTTGTTTTCAGTAATACTTCATTCTGTTTCATGTTCCCAAAGAAGATGGTCATTTTTCTTTTCATTTTATACTGCCAGACGTCTGGGCACACCAAGTTATACAAATGATTGCACAGTGTTTGTTGTCTACTAAATGAGCCTTTGAGCCTTTTTCAAATATTTTTAAAGACTTAAAACGGGGTGGGAGGGGGAGGGACAAACAGACAGTCCGACTGATTTTACATTTGGCTTGGATTTCTTACAGAAAAACGAAGACACACAAACAGTAAGTGTCTGAAGACGACGTTGTCATCCCAGTATTGATTGTTGTGGAATATAGAACAGTTGTAGTGGTATGCCGTATTACTTCATAGAACAGTTGTAGTGGTATGCCGTGTTACTTCAAACAGCATGCTAACATCACACAAACGCTTGATTAACGTTCATCAACAACTAACGTGTTCTGAGGGCATTGTTGCGTTGCTTGTCAGATTTGACGTTACAGTAACGTTTACATTCTGCCTGACGTTGACTGGCACTAATCATTACTCAATAGTAACGTTTAGCTAACGAATGAGCGTTATCGTGGCATCCACATTCCTTGATCGTGTTCACTAATATACGACATTGTGCAATATATTGACAGTTTTCCTTCTGTGAAACTGAAACCGCCTTTGTATTTTTATGTATTTGTATGTTTCTGTTGACATGACAGAGTGGATATCTCTGTGGAATTTTGTCAGGGGCATGTCCCAATGGTTCCTCTACATGGGCTGGCCGCAAAGTACACACGGAGCCTGAACTTTTTGTCTCGTTGAAAGACTAGTAATCAGACCACTGATTAGGATCTAACGGAAAAGAGGACTGGAGCAGAAAACAGGCCATGTATGAGATACGAACCACAGATCTTGGGATTCTCGCCCTTTCCTTGCGAGTGCGTTACCCACTTGGCCCCTTCTTTGTGACAGTACCGATTACACGGAAGTAAATACTGTTGTCTAATTTCTGTCGCCTTGTGAAATCATTTGTTCATAGTTCTTCCATTTATGCACTTGCATTTATGCTCTGAGTGAATTTTGATACCATTGTAGAATCACTGAATCAATAGTTGTTTAAAACGTATATGTATAAGACAAAAATGGGGGAAGCGGAAAAGGGGGTGGGTCGAGTAGGGGTGGTGGGTGGAATGCACTACTTCAATACTGGGAACACAGTTGTCATGTATTGAGAGTCAGAACTCGGTGACCATATCCATTCTTCTGTCTCGGTACAAGAGCTAGAGTTGCGAAAATAACAAAAATGGTGATAACGAGTAGCCGTGGATGAGTGTAATTCTTAAGTCCAAAAGCTAGCATTTAACCTGTCACTGTCGTCTTGCTTACTTAGTATACATGATGATGCATTCTCCCGTCGTGTCCGATGGATGAGTATGCAGGCATGTCATCTGCTGATGTGTGTCCACATGTTGGAATGAAGACCAATTCCTGAGGCGCAAAGTCGTCCATAGACGCCGCATGGAGTGGAGTCCTGCAAGGATGGGCCCCGTGTACTCTGATTCGTCTTTTTCCTGGATGGCGGCTGCTCTGTTGGGCTCAAATGTCTTCGTGTCCTGGGTGCACCGTAGCTTCCACTATGTTCTGTCAAGGGCAACATCTTCCAAGGAAGCAGTGACGATGATGCAGCTTCTGAGGTTGGCCTTCAAGTGTCTTCGTATCTCTTGAGAGGCCTTCCTTGGTCACGCTATCCTTCCTTCAGTTGTCCATAGAACAGTATCTTTGGAAT
>JADBJO010011637.1:25986-63425 GCA_016801955.1 Conus betulinus | reverse complement strand
AAGGATACACAGTACGTAGTCTTTTGTGCTTCATGAATGTACTTAGCAAGAGTAAAGATAATGTCTTCATTTCTTGACGCTAGGAAAAAATTCATTCTGAGCATACAAGGGTCAGAATAATACTTTGGCTTTATGAATTTTACTCTCAGGTCATGAAAAGCAGGACAGCAAAAACGGAAATGGATTTCATCTTCCTTGGCCAGATTCCATACGCATAATGTCAGTTCGTTTTTACTAACAGTACGTTGCCTGAAACGATCACAAGCAGTATCAGAAACACCAAATCTAACTTGCTTAATGCGTCGTTAATATATTTATTCGTATCCATTTTCATATATGGCTCTATCATATTAGTTGTTTCAAAGAGTCTGTATTGCGCAAATCTGTCACCACTATAAATATGATTATGCCAATCCTACCATTGCAGTCGAGTATTCTTTGTTTAAAACCTTTCAAGAACCCTACAATATTTTCAACTCAATGGTTGTCCCAAACATAAACAAAGCCGTTCGAATTAAAACATTAACGAACATTGGTAGCCATGTTTTTTTTTGCCATTACAATCCAGATTACGCAATATCATAATAATTAGTAGTATTTGATTTTTCTATGCTCGTTATGTTCAGCCAGCATTTAGTGCATTTCAAAAACGAATTAACATAAATCAGATATCATCCAAGATCACCATAAACTAAATCATTCGTTGTTCGATTGTCCACTTTTGATTTTTTTTCCACAGCAAGCAGATGCACATTCACTATTTCAACACTTTTCACAAGTGCCCGAATTTCCGCTCTGTATTGTAAAATTGGCTGCTACTGAGAGTCAAATAGCGTTGAGAAAACTGGAAATGCGTTACAATTCAGTTTATATAAGATATGAAGTATTACTGTGACTGCTCTCTTTGCTCTGTTTGCAATATCTTGATATCCAAAAGTGAAGCTTAATCGGGTTGTGAAATAAAATCAGAAGTACTTATATGTGTGTTGACTATAACAATATATTGCCCCCATATTTCCAGCTCTCACTTCGTGCCAAGTACCCACCTTAGGAAAACGTTAGATGGGTCCTGTTCATATTTATTTTTAATTCTAATCTGGTTGCAGCAAAATACAAGCTATTCGGCTGTCTTTGAAGACCAACGACAGCTGTAGACAATAAGATCATTTCGTCACCAAAAAACAAGCACCAAAAGTGAAAGATTACATCATGCCTTCCATTTGGAATAATTTTCAAAGCTAATTTATTTATGAACAAAGAAAACAAAATTCTTTACCGGAATAGCCCAACAGATTTCGTGAAACTGAATCAAAGGCTTTTTCAAAATCCACAAATGCAACATACAACTTCTGATTATTACAAACTGTTTTTCAACCGCTGTTACTAGACTAAACATATGATTAATTGCAGAGTAATCTTTCTTGAAATCCTGCTTGATGTTCTCCCGTTATATCATTCTGAGATATCCGTTCATGTAATTGGTTATTAAAGACGCAACTATAGAGTTTATTGCATATATTTCTTAAAGAATTACCTCTATAATTGTTTGCATCATTTGCATCACCCTTCTTAAAACAAGGGCAATATTACAGATTCTTTCCGGTCTTCGGGATAAATCCTAGTATTAAGCAGAACGTTAAACAGTTTACATGAAAAGCTTAAGACAGACTCCTCTATAATACTATTAGGTCCTGTGCGTTAATGGCTCGGTCATTGCGAAACTGTCTCAGACAGTAGAAGAGTTGAGAGCAGCAATCTTCGACCTCAGAAGCAGAGAATGTCAATTTTTTTTTTTCAAGCCCAACCATCTTTAATTTGCCCGCAAATCCCCCTTTTCACATTAATCTCTTCAACTTATTGCCATTTTTGCTATAAAAAATGCACCCATTTTTGAAACCAAAAAATAAGCACAAACCCCCAAAAACTGGAAGATCTTAATATATAAAGGAGGGTTTGCGGGCAAATAAAACAGGGCAAGCTTGAACAAAGATATTAACATTCTCTCTCAGGGTTCATAGAATTAGTAGTATTAGAAAATTATAAATTGTTGCAAAAGTATTATTTTTGGCTAAATTAAAAAAAAAAAAGTAATTCTTTTAGTGATTGGTTTTTTAAATTAGAGACAAGGTGGTTGAAGCAATCAAGCCCCAGCTGAAGACAGGCAGAAAATGGAAAGGTCAAGAGGCGATGGATTCTGCAAAAGAAAGTCTCAAGATCAGAGAAATAACAGGACACACACAGACCAACAGACAAGGACTGGGGGTGACCAAAACTGAATGGTGGTCAAAGGCCAAAGGAAAAGCCAAAAGAGACATGATGATTCAGGAGATGAGAAAAAAGAAGACCCAACAAAGACTCCAAAAAGCAGTCCAGCAGAGCCAGCAAGGGCAATGGACAACGGTGGGAGAATGCACTCCAAAGAAGTCTCACTTGGAATGACATTTGGCATGGCCCCTCTCAGGATCAGCTTCATTCTCAGATCTGCATATGACCTTCTGCCTTCAAATGCAAACCTGGTGAAGTGGGGGGGAAAAACAGACGATCCTTCATGCCCCCTTTGCCATGAAAAACAAAAACAGTGGAGCATGTCCTAAGCTCATGTAAAGTAGCCCTGGCTCAAGGAAGGTACACATGGAGGCACAACCAAGTGCTCAAAGAGATTGTACAAGTAGTCTGGGGGCTAGTACCAACACCACAAAAGGGAAAAAATCAGGACTCCAAAAGCACCCCCAACATTCTTCACGGCAGGAGGCAGCGAATCATGGCCAAGAACAACAGTGCCACTCGGAACATGCAGGCAGAGTCTGCTGGACGGGGCAGATGACTGGGAGTGCACTGCAGACCTCCCAGAATGGAATAGTCACCCAGAGATTATCAGCAAGAGTGGCATGAGACCAGACATAGTATTACACTCTCAGTCAACAAAGCAGCTGATCATGATCGAGCTCACGGTGCCATGTGAGAACAGAATGGAGGCAGCTCAGATCTACAAGACTGAAAAGTATGCTGATCTGGCAAACAGCCTGAGGAGAGAAGGCTATCAGGTCAAAGTCCTCACTGCAGAAATTGGAGCTAGGGGGTTTGTGGGAAACGTCTGCATACAGCCTCAGGAAACAGCTCTCAGTTGCAGGGAGGAAAAAACCAAAGCCCCTGAAAGCAATGGCAGAAGCGGCAGAGAGGTGTTCAAGTTGGATCTGGTCAAGGAGGAACAAAAGTGAACTTCATAAGGCTTAACTTTCCTACAAATACCAGGTGTCCCTGTGGCTCAGTGGTTAGTGTGCAAGTCATTAAGTGGAAATGAGCATGTCCAGAAGGGCATGGGTTTGAATCCCAGTCATGGCTCATCCAAGATGGGAAAAAAAAAGGAGCAGCAGAGGGACATCCTGAGTCATGAACCAGGTGTGGCCCAACCCCCTAGAGTGTCAGGAGATAAGGGCCGAAACACTCGCTTGAACACTAGATCCTCTTCTGAGGACTCTCTGCTGCCACGCTCTCCACGAGTTTTTTTTTACTTGTTCACAGATGTTGACTCGGTTTAATACTATTAATAACCATTTGACCCAGTTTTCAGCACTATAATGGTAGTAAAATTAAACACTGACATACACTCAACACAAACATGTAAAACCACATACACATTTTCAACAACATCTGTTAAGATTTATATATAAACCGAACACTCTGAAGCTTTCATAATTCTATGGTATTTGTGCAAAAAGTATAAATATTATTAAAATTATTTTTTTATTATATGATGATTTTAATGGTAAAACTCTATTATAATTATAAACTACTTATTCATCACTACTTTGTACAATATTCAGATTAAATGATTTTGCAGATTAACCATAAAAAAGTAGCTTTTTGTAATTAATTTTTTCAAAAATAAAGGGGAACTAACTCTGTCTTGAACTAAAGGGAGATAATAATTAGCATGGGGATAATTACTTAATGGGAGATAATTCTTTTAATGCTTATTAAAAGATTATTACAATTATTAAGTTTATTATTGATGTTTGAGCTTGTGTGAAATAGACAGGGTTAGCCAGCGAATACAAAAATCAATATTGTCCGCCTGCCTTTGCTTGCCGTCACAGTATTGATTTTGCCCACTGGCGTCGTCTGCTATTCAGCGACGGCGTCGTCTGCTATTGTTAACCCTTTCTGTCTTGCAATAAAAACAGTCTGTAAAATGGTTTAAACAGTCTGTAAAATTAAAACACTTATTTTTTTAACTTACAGGCACTGTGTTTGGTGGGATAATCTGAAGCTCTTCACGAACAAACGATCTTTTAGGAGCGGGCTTTCTGGAACCTTCAGTCTCTCTTAAATAATATACAGGAGGGTTTGTTTTTATTATTCTCTCAACTTCATACACGTCTACGCTCCATATAGGGTCTGTGGCTCTGATTCTAACATCACCTTCTGCCTCTCCAGGAGCATACAAGTATCTTACTTTCAGGCCAAACGGCAAGAGCTTTGTGCCCATTCTGTGTGTGTCTTCAGTAATGCTAATCTTTTTTAATTTGATTGCATCCACTGGCTTAAGACCTGTTGCTTTAAATTTCATTATTCATGGCACGTAAGACTGAAGGCAATCTACTAACCCATTCTGTGTTGCGAGTTCTGTCCATAATCTCTCTGTGATACTGATAAGTAAACAGACGTTCAGCTAAGTTCTTACTGAAGTTTTCTACTAGGGCTTGGGAGCGATGGTTGCCTGGGATCCCTCTCTTAACTGTAACCTGGTGTCTTAAAAGCAGTTGGTTTACAGCCCCTTTAAACTCTTTTCCATCATCAACCTGAATCAGCCTAGGATACTTTAATGGGCCTCGCATGTATATTTGTTGTAAAGCCACAGCCACAGCAGTTGAGCTTTTATCCGTTAAGGCTCTGCATCTTTAAACCTTGAAGCCATGTCTACAACAGTCAGAGCATATTTAAACCTTTTTCTTCTAAGCGTGTGTCACGGGGCAAATACAGCAGGTCCATCTGGTGGGTGTCATTCGGAACAGAGTTTAAAAATTTAGGCCTTATTATTCTTTTGGCCGCAGGTAAATATATTTGCCAAAATTGCTTGTTTTGAAAGCCAGTCTTTTGCTTCTGATTTAGACACTCCGGCAGCTTCACTAAGTTTATTAATAGCAATCTTTCCTTTCCAATATCCTCTTGGAGAATAATATATTTTGTCCATTGTACTTTGCATTGCCCATAAGGACTGTATTTTAATAGACTTTTTTTTTTTATTGTATTTTAATAGACTTTTTTTTATTGTATTTTAATTGTTATTTTTTTTACACAAGAAAGTGAGCAACAAGGTAGACAAGTCATGCCAACCACAATAAAAGCTATCAGCCTTCTGATCATTAGATGGTTCATAAAAGTCAGACAGGTCTGGGGGCGGTGACGTTAGAAACTTCTTTCCAGTCACCAAGTAATACTCATTCATTGCCTCATCAACGTCTGTAAATGTGTGCTCTGCATGACCCTGTTCCCTTAACTTTTTATAATAAAGTCTAAAGTGGGCAATCCTTTTCTCATAAGCGTCTTGTGCCTTGACTAAAGCCTCCATAGCCTCGTTATGGCGCCTTCTCTCTTCATCTGACCGCAGTTTACTAAAAACATGTAATTGCTGCCAGAAAAGGCCAACGCATTAACAATAGCCCCTCCTACTAACATAACCAATCCAGACATCTTTTTTATGCACTAATATTTATTAATTTTTATGCACTAATATTTTATGCACTAATATTTTATTAATTAATAAATTCTTTGTTAATGCACTTTGCACTATGCACTCCTTATTATGTACTAATATTTTCTGGGATAATGCTTTGAGCAACAAGAAAGTCTTTTGATGCAATGCCTGCAGTTATTACAGCTATAACCTTAACAACATCATCAATGTCTAACCTTCCTAGGTCAGCCGGTCTCATCCTAAAGAGATTTTTTGCTAACACGCTGTACCCTATACTAAGGCCGCTGATTATAGCAGAATGGTAAATAGTATTAATAATCTTGGCGCTGCTCATCTTTTTTATTAACTAAAAATAATTAAAATAGTCATAATAAGAAAGACTGTCTATATGCTTTTAAATTAAATAATCCTTCGTTGCTAAAGACAAAAAACAAGAGTGCGATTAGTTTTGGCGAGTCTTCTGTCTTTCCCAGGTTAGGAGGTTTTATTCTTAGCAAACAGTTTCCAAGGGCTGAATAAACTATAACACTAACAATTGGCACTGCATAATTAACCAGAGTTAGACTCATTTTAATTACATTTCAATTGCATTTTAATTGCATTTTAAATATATTTTAATATGTTAAAAAAACAATGAATGCTGATGAACTATTAAAGTCTGAGTATGAGCCAGCAGACCTGGATCGCTCATTAGATAGCAGGCTGAGCTCTAGGATCAACAACGACTTGAGCTACAACATTCCCACATGCACGACGCGGTACAGGCAGATGACGTTCTTTCCGAGAACCATACCAGAATGGAACAACAAGTTGCCTCAGGAGGTTGTGACAGCTGAGTCACTGGACTGTTTCAAGTCCAGGCTGGCCTCCCATCTGTAGAACCTGAAACAACCATCCCCCCCCCCCCACTTCCCCCCACCCAAACACTCCCCCTCCCCCTTACCCTCCTCCTGACCACTATTCCCTAAAATCCCCCCCCCCCCCCTGTTTGGTTTTTTTTTTTTTTTCAACCCAAATCCTAAGAACAGCGCAAATCTTCGGCAATCTCCCCGAATACGACAAAATCATCAGCAAAATGATGTTGGTCGTGGAAAGGAAGAAGATAAGAACAAATCTGATGGTTGTTTAATAAGGCTGTTTTGGGGTGCTCTAGTTGTTGTGGGCCATAATACTGTGGCAAGATTGATTCAAAGTCAGCATAAACAACGTATGGGTTCATCTGCATTTTGTGAAAGTTTTAAAAACTAACTTTAGACCCTGGTTTGGGTGTACAAAGTTAGTCTCACAGTCTACAAAACTTTTACAGTGATCTTTATGTTTAATAGCTGCTTCTATGGAGGGGGTTCTAACCAAACACCTCCTACAAAGTTTCTTGTTTAGAAGTGTCCTTTGTAGTATAGGCCATAAGTCTGCTAATGGATCTGATCAATATGTAATGACTAACAGCTCCTGTGTAAACAGTATTAAGTCTACGTGATTTTTAAAGTGGGTCGCCAAAAGTAGGAGCCTTAGGGGAGATTCTTAGAGGTTGTAGATTGTCTGCTGAGTTCCCATGTGTATACGTTTACAGTTATTGGGTTTTGCTCTTCAAACTGGTCTATACTTTCTATAGTTACTGGAAAGTGTATGTTACTGAAGTTCAGCTCATTTACATATTTTTGATAATTAGACACTCTGTCTGCATGCTTGGTGACTGGATGTAAATGTGCCAAAACGCACCACATGAAGCATAGACTATCTTCATTTTTAATGTTTAAGACAGCCAGTTTTAACACTAGCTCTCTTGGGAGAGGCATGTAAGAGTTGCTGGCTATAGGAATGAACTTGGTTGTTTTAATCTGATCTCAAGGACTGTTCCTTCACTCCATCCTGAACCTCGAAGCTTGGCTTCTTCTGAAGCGTGGTTAAATTGTGTAAGCATGTAATCAGCCCATTTAGCATTAAAGTCGTTAGAACTAATTACTTCTTTCTGTTTAGTTGATACCTATACTTCTAGATTGTTACCTTCTGGTGTTACATAATCAATTAGAACAACTAACATTACTTTTATTGGTGGGTTGATTTGAAGAAACTCGGGGATTTTGCTAATAGCATGAGCTACACTTTCTTGAACGTTATTAGGATTAATGATGTTCATGTCTAATTCGCGCTAAATATATTGCTTAATTGATCATCACTCTTAAGTGTCATCTCCGTGGGGTTCATTTTTAAACCCAGAATATAAGTAATACAAAAAATAAATAAAGAATTAGTAAAGAATTAGTAAATTCAATGAACATTTTGTTGTTATTCATTTGGATCTGATGTTAGTCGTAAAAGCTTATCAGAACTAAAGTGAATAGTTACTCCTTTGGGGTCAGTAGAGAGAGAGAATTTAGCATCTTCAGGGGTCATGTTGTCTAGTAAAATGGTAAAAAAAACTTTATGATTGGTTGGGGCCAACAATCTGGGATTAGTTTGACAATGTGTCTTACACTTTCACGCAGATCTATGCGTTCATAAAGTTCTGTGATTAACGCATCAAGCATGATCTTTAACTCTTCTTTATTAGCTCCTTGCTCCATTGCCAACTGCAATATATAGAATATGTTATTAAGCTCTTCAACTGCTTCGAGTTTAATTTTTTAACCCAAAATAAAAACATCGGTTAAAAATTTAGTAAGTAAGTTTTTTTTTTTTTTTTTTTTTTTTTTTTTTTTTTTTGTTTTTAACCTTTTTTTTACTTACAGTGTATTCAAACATAGTCTTTTTAACCTATTTTGGTTTTAAATGGCCCTCTGTTTGTTTTTCAATGTTTAGTTTAATTGTTTCAGTGTCTACATGTTGAGTAATAAAAGTCTTTCTCCCACTTCTTTTGAAGTTCAATCTTTTGACGTTTGTAATCATCACCGTCAGCCATGGCACGCTGAAAATCTTCGTCTGTAATGTTTCCATCTAGCAATGTATACTACTTATTATTAACTTTAATGAATGAAGTTTTGCTTTTGCTAGGGCTACAATAGCAGTGTGTTTTTGAAGTTTGGGCGTAATCGTTTTTAAAACAGCACTCGCAATCACAGACACAGCACCTAAACCCAACCCCAACACTCCCTAGAGTCATAGACACTGGTGCACCAACTCCAGTAGCTAAAACAGCAACACTAGACCCTGTACTCAAGCTTCCTACAACAGACGACCCTGTAACTATGTAAGAGAGGGCATTCAAAGCCTTAGCATACTTTCTTCTAGTAACCTTATACTTTTTTAAGTCGCTTTCTATTTCTTCTTCAAGTTCAGTCATGCGCTTTAGTCTAAACTTATGGGCCTCTTCGTTCTGTAAAGTGTTTAGTTTTAAATCGTTTAAGTTTAAACTATCCATTTTTAATCAAATTTTAATTTTGTAAATAATATCTTATTAGCTCTTCTGACAGCACTTTAGCAACAGAGTAAAACCCAATAAAATCAACATACTTAATGAACATAAAATCAAGCACTGTTAGTTTTTCTTTGTCAACGTTCACAGTAACTTTGTCAGATGAAACAAAAGCGTTTATTTCATCATTGTTTTTAGTAACAGCAATAACAAACCTGAGAGGAGTGTCCAAGTTTTCAGATGTTAATTGCACACCCCTGATTAACACATGTTCTGGCAAACTAGAAACAGACTCACTTGGAGTAATTAATAAAACAAAAAGCATTGCAAATTTGTCAGGCAGCGGGCCTTTTGGAAGAAACTCTAGGGTCACTGTGTCGCCCCCCACTTCAGCTAGGGGCTTCTTTCTAGTTAGCATACTCTCTCTCTTCTTCCGTATGGCTTTATTTCTATCTGCTTTTTCTGTTGTGTCCCTGGGACAAGGCTAACAAGAAGGGCTCCCGCGCTTCAAAGCTTTTCTAAACTTGCTTTTCTTATCAAAAAATACATTTGGGCTTAGTAAGTCAAACTTTATGTCCCAGTCAATCTCTGGGAGTAACGTCCATTTGTTATCTCTTCTATAAAGTCTGTATTCATGATTGCCATAATCGTCTGCCATTAGGTTTCTTATCTGTTCTAGTTTAGGATGTTGCGGCCGTTTTTTGTCTTTAATTTGTATTCGTTTGTAAACACCATCATCCGTGTACTCTAAATCCGTAAACATTTCCTGGCTCTCCTATTAAATCAAAACTCAGCTGTGTTCTAGATCTTTTAGCTCTACTGCAACACATTTGGGAGCTAGCTCTACTTTTGATTCAGGTCCTCGAGACATTTTTTATAATAAATTTATTATAAATTTATAATAAACAATGTATTAAACAGTCTATAAAATGATTTATACTAAGCAGACATACTGAACTGGTGGGTCAGTCCGTAAGCATAGTTTAGCGCGTGCTTAGATTTTTCTAGCTGGCCTTTTATTTTCTTAGTTCATCCTTGTCCCTGATTACGTAGTTTTCACGCAAACAGTCTTCAAAGCTATCCTTGTCCTTAGTATAGAATAAGATAACTGATTTTAACTGCGATCTAAAGTCTGTTAAGACAGCTTTGTATTTTTGAGTTAAAAGCCAAACAGAAACCAATGCGTGGTGGCCGCTAAAGGCTAGCTTAGACAGAGTTTTTCTTTTCTTAACAATGTCTTGCTCAGCTGAGCAGTCATCAATAATAAACAGCGTTTCAGTTCCTGCAAATAGCTTATAGTAATGTTCTAAAACAGTCGCTCGGGTTATTACTGGGGTCAACTAAGAATACATTCTCATTTGTCCAAACAAACTGCCTTTCTTTGTAAGACTTGTTATGTTTAATGGTTGTGCAGAATATAACAATGTGCTCGTAATGAAACCTGTAGATTGTTTGTAACAAATCAAGTATGAAGACTGTTTTGCCACAGCCAGTAATCCCACAAATAAGCGAACAGTGTGGGTCTTTGGGCAAAAAGCTTAGCCTGTCCATCTGTTTTTTAATAGCTTATTTCTTTTCACTGGTCCCATCTAATAGATTTATATTTTGTAGTCCGTTTTCTACAATGTTTTAACTGGGCGTCACAGACCACAAAAAACGTGCATTTGTAACTGACCCTTCTCCTCTGCTTTCTTATTAATCTGTATGTTTATGCCATCTGCTCCTACCTTTCTTCCACTTCCATGCAGTCTGTTGTCATATGTTGATCTAAAATCCAACCACAGCCCATACTTCCTTGTTAAATAATCTTCAAGTCTTACATCATGAAGCTGAAGTTTTTTACATACAAGATCGGCTGTAGGATGTGTTTGTCTACCTCCAGCAAACAATTTTCTTATTTCATCAAAGTGTTGGTGGGGCAAGAGTCCGGCCAAATACAACTGAACAGGCTTGCCATCTACTGTGCAAGACAACTGCTCAATTTTTGGATTATAGAACACTTCACTTTTTCTTTTTTTATAAGGCTCTGTGGGTTTAGTAAACAACAACAAGATGCCTTTTAATGATCTGAGAGAATGGCTAAGGGCTATGTTCCAGACAGTGTCTTGCTTGTTTTTAATCTCTGTAATGTGGTGCACAACTCGTTCAAAATAAATAACTGTCTTACTTTTATAATGGGTTGAGACTGTTCTAGCCAATTCAGGTTTAGTGACAACATCAAACTCAAGAGAGATGTCACTGACTGTGTATGTAGCTTCAGGGTCTTCACATAGAATGACAGAGCGGCTATCATTAAATGTTAATTCATAAGTAAGCTTGTCTATTAGTGCACCCTGATAATATGGTTGATGGGTCTTTAACAGTTCAAAATCTAGAGGAATGCAAAATCTGCTGCCAAATGCTAGAGCTACTGCCTGGTCTGTTTTATTGTCCTCTGCATCCTGTGCTTTTAGCCTGTGTTTAAGGCCGTTTGGTTTTTGTATCCCCTGATAAACTTTGTCTTTTCTTCTTCTGTAGGAAGCCACAGGTCAGAATAGAGTGTAAAAATGTCTGCGTTGCTTAGCAAGAAGATTTCGCTGCCCTCAAGTTTGATTACTATAGATTTAACAATAGCCCTACCCAAGTTAGCAACAACACTAGCATTAGAATCTGTTATATTAAAGTCTATTTTGATTGACAGTTTAGTTGTGCCTGCATTATAACATCGTAGCGCCCAAAATCAGGAAACCTCACTGTTAACAGTTGACTAGGCTGAACTGTTGATGGAGTATTTGTAACAAGGACAGTCTGCCTTATGCCCTTTACACCCATGGGCTCTTTTGCTTTTCTGTATGGATCAAGGTCGCAACTGTAGGAGTTCATTTTTTAATAAAATAAATAAAACAATATATATAAACATATATAAATATATTAAATATGGATGAAGATTTTGATGCAATTGATCCTGTTGAAGAAGAAGATGAAGAAGCAAGGCCTTCATTGCGTGAAGAACTTGAGGGAGTAGGTTCTTCACTTCCTAGACAACGTCAAGAACTATTGCGGGCAAGAATTGAATCATTCTATAGAAGCATAGGACGAGATCTGCCAGAAGTAGTTGATCTTAACGATTTTGAAGAAGAAAATAAACATTTGTATATAAGGACTAGTACAGGAGAGCGTGTAAGAGTTACTACAAAGGCAGACTCAACCAAGATTTTAAAACTGAATACAAATCAACGAAACCTCCCTATTGCTAACCAAAGACAATTAAACCTTATTGGTGATTGAGGGCCTGAGGCTGTTAGTGCTTTACAGAACTTGGAGAGAGAGTTGCCAATACAATCTAAAATGCAAAACATCCCTCTTCAAGAATTAAGTCAACAAGCAGATGAACTAATAGCAGAGACTGAAACAAGTTTAAGTGAAGAAACAGCATTAAAAACGATTGATGATTCTCCGTTGCCCATGCGTGAGATTATGGGTCTTAATAGGGCTTTACAGACTATAAGGGGCAAACTAACAAGCAATTTAGCAAAACTTGGCGAGCTGGACAGACAAATAGAAGAAGAGGAAAATAAGTTGGCTGATGCAGATGACAACAATTTAGGGTTAGATGAAAAGGCTACAATACAACAGAAAATACAAGAATTAATGCCAGAAAGGGCAGCTAGGTTAGAAGCGCTAGCTACTAATAGAACACAGCTAGCATCACAAGTAAGTAGAATCAGAGAAACTATCAACAGAATACTTTATGGAAACACTACGCTAGCAGAAAGAATAAGAACTCTGTTCAGAGAGCAGGGGATTACAATAGTTAGTATATTAACAGCTATTGGGTTTGCTATCTCAACACTGGTTTAAGCATTAACAGTGGTGCACCAACAGGGTCAGCAGTGCCTCCAACGCCTCAGCCCAGCAAAAGTTGGATTAGAAAACAATTGCATCACCTGGCAAACTTATTAAAGAAGTTAGCCGCTAAAGAACTTGATGCTCTGCCAGGCATAATAGGCAGTGTTGTTAGTTGGGTTTTGTCTACTATAGGCAAAGTGGCTGGCTATATGGCCGACCATTTGTGGACATTGGGGATGCTAGCTGCGGGTTTAATTTTTAGTAAAGTATAGCCAGTCCAGTAAAAGTTAAAAACACAACAAGAGCTGTCTTTTCACTAGTATGTCTGTCTGGGTGAGGCACATTAACAGGCTCTGCTGGTGGACTACTTTCTGACGGTGTTGGGTGCTGACGGTGTTGGTTTGGTGCTGACGGTGTTGGTGCTGATGGTGTTGGTGCTGATGGTGCTGATGGTGTTGGTGCTGATGGGGCTGATGGTGTTGGTGCTGGGTCACTTTCTAATTCTTCAGAGCTGGGTACTTTTTTTTTTAGAATGGATGGCGCTGGTCTTGTGTTTAAGCCTTGATTGTGTCCTAAGCTTTGGTCATCTCCAGCTATGAGAATCTCATTGTTATAATTCTGTATCATGCCAATCTGCAGTCTAAGGTCAGAGGGCAGCATGTATAATCCATGGCCTACAACAAAATCAACTTTAGACCTAGCATGTACAAGAACGTTCTGGTACCTTTGAATGCTTGAAGGCAAATCAAAAGCAGCAGAGTTTATAGCGTCTTCTAGATTGGCCAGAAACTGTTTTCTTGCGTCAAAGCCTGTAGACTGATCTACTATGCTAGACTTTGTCTGTGCTTGGGCTCCTAATAGACACCAAACGTATGTTCGTATGGATTCATCAAGTCTTTGAACTCCAGGCATCGTTAGGCCTTGACTTTCATCTAAGATGAATGTTGTCCAAGCATTAGGATGTTTTTGTTCTATGGTTGCCAATCTAACTTGTTTGTTTGGCTTAAAAGAAGTGTGCCCAGGCCAGTAGTCATAATTGTATTCTCTTTTGGTGCCCCACAAATACAAGGTGCCAAGTCCATGGTTACGGTCTAACTTTTGTCTAAAGTCAGTTGTGGGTTTAATGTTAAATTCATTGCAGATTCTTTCATACGCATTCGTGTCCATTGGGTTGTTAAATTGAGAAAAGGATCGGTCGTTGGGGAGAGGCACTTGTAGCTCAGTTAGTATGCGTCTGTACTGGTAGTAAACATGAAAAGTATATACTGACCTTACTAAGAGATTGGGGTGGTGCAGATGGTTTGTGTATGAGACACCGCAGCCAGTAGTTGCGCAGTAAATTGCAAAATTTAACTGATTCTGGAAGAAAAGCATGGGCTTGCTTGTCCATAATTGTGGCACTCTGTCATTTTTATTGGAGGATTTAAATATTGATGTAAAGGATTAACAAGTCTAGCTTCAAAGCCATATGTTTCGTCTACTGCAATGGTTAGGAGACTAAAGTCTAATGATTTGGGGTTATAAAACACTCCTGCATTGTAAGTGGCGCTTTCATTATATTTAAAAGGATCCATTTTTAAATAGGTTTTTAAACAGCTTTTTAAATAGTTTTAAAAAGATGCACATTTATATAACCGAGCAAAACAAACGCGTGTTTTTGAAGTATCCACTGGACAATAGTCATGGCAAGTACAGGGTTGCTCTCAAAGAACTCGATTTTAAAGTTATGTGGTTTAACATATCTGAAGAGGCTCAAAATAATTGGATTAATATTGGCAACCAACAAGACAATCAAATAACTCATGTAAAAATCCCAGAAGGTTATTACAACTTTTGTTCTTTAAAAGAAGTACTTAGCGAATTAGGCATATTGCTAAGAATTAATGAGGCAAACCTCAGAATTACTATGAATTTTCCACTAGAAGAAAGAAGGGAGTACACTTTTCCTAGAGGCCTTGCTAGAATCTTAGGCTTTCACAGTAGTAACAGAACTTATCATTTTAGTACAAAGGATGACACCTATGAATTGAAGGTAACGAAACCATCTGATTTTCTCATGAACCCAATGTTGTATGTCCATTTACAAGAGTTAAAAACAGACACTAATTATTTGACGGTTATCCATCTACAATTCTAAGAACCCTACCAACAACTAAAGCGGGTTATTGCGATTATCAATTAAACACATTTGGTGAAAACAGAGAATTTAAAGAATTAATCGGCGGGCACATAAATACGTTGTGTGTAAAAATAACTGACCAATACAGAAAACTGGTTAATTGTTCTGATTTATTAGTAGCGCTTGAGATAAAGGATAATGGTGTTAAAAGGTCTCGGTCCCGGTCTAAATACTGATAATTTTCTAATACTACTAATTCTATGAACCCTGAGAGAGAATGTCAATATCTTTGTTCAAGCTTGCCCTGTTTTATTTGCCCGCAAACCTCCTTCATATATTAAGATCTTCCAGTTTTGGGGGGTTTGTGCTTATTTTTTGGTTGCAAAAATGGGTGTATTTTTTTATAGCAAAAAACGGCAATAAGTTGAAGAGATTAATGTGAAAAGGGGGGTTTGCGGGCAAATTAAAGATGGTTGGGCTTGAACAAAGATATTGACATTCTCTGAAGCGAAAACGACAGCTTGAACCAGGACCTAAGTGAGGCGAAGAAGAGGGAAGAAGACCTACGGAGCCAGGTGAGGGAGGCGAAATTCACAGCTGGGGTGGCAGACCGCAAGGCGGGGGAGATGTCGGCCTACGTCATGAGGAACAACCTGAGGGTCTTCAGTGTGGCCGAGGAGACGAGCGGGAGCAGGAGGAGGTGGCGGAGCAGAGTGAGGGCAAGGTGCTGGCGCTGTTCCGCGACAAGCTGCAGGTGAAGGTGGACAGAGGGGACATTGAGGCTGTGCACAGACTGGGGGTAGGAAAACTCGTCCAGTGGGAGCGGGGGTGGGGGGGGGGGGGGTCGGGGAAAGGAAGAGGGGGCTCCCCGGGGAATCATAGTTCAGTTTGTTTCCAGAAAGATCCGTGACTCTGTGTTGTACGCCCGATCAAAACTGAACGGCACAAGAACTGTGATTTAGGAAGATCTGACCCCTCGTGCTTACGCCTTGCTGTGCACCGTCAGAGACGACACATCAGTCTGTAAACAGGCGTGGACCAAGAACGGCAAGGTAGTCATTAAGACGGTGACCAACGAAATTGTTGCCATCGACTCGCTGGCTGACCTAGCAGAGCATAGACGCGCGTGTACTGGAGCACAGAGGGCCGTGTCGTCTGCTAGGGACAGTTTCGTGATTCCCCTCACGATGGCGGACAATTAAAAAGTTAAGTTGTGTGGAATTGTACTGCACTTTAAACGTTTAATGTCTGAAAATTTGGTCGATGTTGTGCGTTTTGTGTCTATCTGTAAGCTGCAACATTGTCATAACTTTATTTACTCGGCAATCGTCGCCTTAAACAACATGACGCGTCTTTTTTTTTTTTTTTTTTGATCACGTGACTGGAAATGTTTGCCGTGTGCTTTTTGAACTTTTTTTTTCTCTTCTTTGTCGTACTTGGTCATTGTAAATATACGACCCTAAAAACATCAAATAAACAGTCAGTGGCGATCTATTTTCTTCGTGCATATGCTATAGCTGTTGCAGTCAAGTTTTCTTTAAATCGTTTATTTATTATTTTTTTCAATTTTGTCTGAGTATCATTGGCAGCTGCAAAGCTATCATGTGTCCGACATAAGGGTTCAGGTCAAACTGAAAGCGGGTCGTGTGAATGTTTGGATGGCAATGTCATTTCCAAAAGTGTGTTAGGCCTCGTGTTCTCTGCCTCATGGAACTTATATTCATTGTAAGGGTTTGGGATAGCAGCAGATGACCCAGTTTTGCTCAATGGAGGTGGGTAGTTTTTTTTTTTTTTTTTTTTTTTTTTGTCTTTTGCTTTTTTCAAGGGAGTAAGTGTTGATTTTTTCTTTTCTTCTGTTTCTGGGAGTTCGTCAGTGTAGATCAAAATGGCGAGTCAATGTTCAAGTGGATTAGTTACACAGTCATGTGCACAAGGAAACTTATATCTATGTCTGTGTGTTTGTGTACTGGCTGGTTTATGCTTTTATTTTTTGTGTTGTCTGTGTACAAGAAAGATTCAGAAGGGATTAAATATTAGTTGGTTGACCTCATGAATTATTCATATGACACAATCCCAGTTTGTAGGTTGATGGCTGGAAAATTGTGTTGATGGCTGGAAAATTGTTTACAAATCATTTGATTATGTTATTAATAGATAATAATAATAATAATAATGAATACTTATATAGCGCCTATTCTCGGCTAGAGACCAGGCTTAAGCGCTTTACAATCAACACTCGTTTTTACACAATGGGCTGCCTACATGGGTGGTGCCGACTGAAGAGCTGCCAGCTGGCGCTTCATTCAGTCGTTTCCCGTGTCATCCAGTCAGTATCGTTCAATATCAATCACTCATTTTCCTTACTTCCTTCATTCTTTCCATTTCTCACTCAGGGTGCATGCTATGTTTAACGTGTCATCCATACCAATGGCCAAACTGGCCTTCTCTTCCGAATGTTGGTGATGGGATTTTACGTGTGTGCAAGGTGTTATGCGTGCGTTCACACACGGAACCTCGGTTATAGTCTCATTCGAAGGACTGTATGGGAAATGGAGTCAGAACCAATGTTAACTCCAAGGGAAAAATCCCCTTGTACTGAAACGCTCTGGCGGAGGTTCGAACCCGCAACCCCAGGATCACCAAGATTACGAGTCAGGCGCTCTACCAACTGAGCTATTCCAGCTCCCAATGCCAATGGTAATATTTGCTTATATACAAGAAGCTAGGCCTTTCTGTGTGGGAGACATGAAAAATTTTTACTCATGGCAAGTACAATATATGTGGGGGGGTGGGGGGTGGGGGGGGAAGCCCTGTGCTGCGGGCAAAACAATGTCTCTGTTCAAATACTGAACAGTTGCTGCTGAGGGACAGAGCTGTTAAACTAGTGGTAACAGTTACATGGTATAGTGTTATACGTTCTCAAAGCAAGATGGATGGTACTAATCACATCAGGGTAATAACAAAAGCCATGATTATGATGATTGTTCAAATGCATGCTGTTGTAAAAGTATATATTCCTTTTTACCTGCCCATGTGACATTGAACTGGATTCCTGTTTGTTGCTTTTGTTTTTCCTGTGGCACTTGATGGTCTTTTATGTGATGTTTTTGACTACAATTAAAACACCATGGATTCAGTAGGTAACAAGGCGAACATGTAACAATTTAATCATTGAACTGTCAAGGTCTAGGGAATTATCAGAAAAGAAGAGATATATATTCCATTATTTAAGATAAAAACAATGTTCTATGTATTGCCTACAAGATACTCATTTTGATAAAGAGACAGAAAAGTGTTTAAGATTGGAATGGGGATATGATTGCTTTTTCTCCTCATACAGATCGAGGAGTAGCAATGCTATTTAATAATAATATTGAATTCAAAATAAATAAGTTGGAAACAGACATGCGGGGTAACTTTATCATCATATTATTTACAACAAATGAAAAGGAACTGTTGCTAGTAGTGTATGTGGACCAAACAAAGACGACCTAGCATTCTATGAGGAACTCACAAATACGATTAAAAGTACAAAAATAATAACGTTATTGTGGTGGGGGATTTTAATATGGTACTAGAACAGGAAATAGGTTGTTACAATTATAAAATATATAATAACCCAAAAGCTAAAAAAGCAGTTGAGGATATGATACAAGATTTGTCATTAGCAGATATATGAAAAGAAAACAACCCTGATTGTAGGAAATACACATGGCGTAGACCTATCCCCTTGCAACAAAGTAGGCTAGACTTCTTCCTTCTGTCAGAATATTTAATCTGGTATTTTGAACATACTGACATTTTACCAGGCTATAGATCTGACCATTCATTAATTACACTAAAGCTTCAATTTGGAAAGTAGATTAAACACAAAACTCTTTGGAAATTTAATTCATCTCTACTAAAAGATAAAGAATATGTAGACGGAATAAATAATCTAATAGCAGAAATAACATAGGAATACGCAGATAAAGATGAGGGGAGTGATATTGATACTGACAATAGCCAAGAAAACCGGTCGAAAAGTTCAGACCCTAAACTAACAGCGTCTGATCGGGTCTTCCTTGACTTCTTACTAATGAAGATAAGAGTAAAATGCATCCAGTATGCCACAATTAAAGAAAAAAGAGAATCACAATGTAAAGAAAACAGTCTTATGCAAACTATTAAAGATATTGACAGTAAAGAACTTAAATCAGAGGATTTGAAGACAATTTAAGAGAGTAATAGAGAATTGATATTACTAAGAGAAACGTTTATGAATGGTGTACTACTAAGATCAAAAGCAAGATGGGTTGCAGATGGAGAAAAGGTTAGTAAATATTTCTGCAGTTTAGAAAAGTCTAACTTCATTAGCAAACAAATGGTAAAACTACTGAATGGACAAGGTAATACACGGGACAAACCAGAAGACATAAAAGTTACAGTAAAACACTTTTATGAAGATCTATACCGAAAAAGATCAACTGTGAAATGCCATATTGAAGCTTTGGTGAATAACATACCGAAATTACAGAAGAACAGACTAAATCATTACAAGGTGAAATAACAATAGAAGAAGCAGAGATTGCATTGAAAAATATGAAGAACGGAAAAAAGCCCTGGATCAGATGGGTTTGGAGCTGAGTTTTTCAAATGTTTTTTTGAAACAAATTGGTGTGTTTGTAATCCGAGCTCTAAATGAAAGTTTTAGAGGAGGCGAACCATCAAACACCCAGAAACAAGGTGTTATGATTTGTATACCCAAAGAAGGAAAACCAAAAGATATGTAAAAAAGCTGGAGACCTATTTCACTTTTAAACCTTACATACAAAATTGGCTACACTTGTATTGCCAATAGAATTTTTAAAAAGTTCTCCCATCACTGATTAGTGAAGACCAGACAGGATTTGTCCCAAATAGATATATAGGTAGTAACATTAGGTTAATTTATGAGATAATACACCATCTCAACATAAAATATATCCCAGGGATGCTAATTAATTTAGACTTCGAAAAGGCGTTCGACTCGTTAGATTGGGATTTTATGCACAAAGTGCTACAAAAACATTACGTCTTCTCTTATCGTAAATGGCCAAACATCAAAACTGATGATTTTTGACTGAGGACATAAGATCATTCAATAAAGAATCATTGTATTCTTTCTCTTTTCTTTCATTTAAATTTTGTACTCCCTTCTTGCCATACAGAACAATGCTCTGTCATCTTTATCAAGTGATTAAAAAAAAAGTCTGAATATTTTACGTACCTTAGTTTTGGCTACCCAGCATTATTGATCAAACCAACCCTGTTTCCAAGTTTGACCCATGGGCCATTCCGTATTCTTGCCAACTGTGCAACTTCTCTCGAAGCTGGTTCAGTAACTTTCGCATAAGCTTACCTTGCTGACAGACAAACAATATTTGCTGCTCCATTTTCCTTACGGAAATTGAAGGCATACTGGTGTGCGTTCATTATCATTTTTGTTTTGCATGTTCTACAATCATTCAACAACTCAGTCAGGCTAGTGCAATGGTGTCCAGCCATTGGAGCTTTGGAATATTTTTTTTTAGTTATCTGTATGGACCTGTACCTCTGATTACTGGCCTGCATAGGTCATGAGTTTTATATTCCTAACATAGCAATTGAAGACTAGTTTGATTTAAACTTTGCATTCAATATCTTTATGTTCCTCTTCCCAGAATATTCATGTCTGTGTTGTGAGATAATTCACGCATTGATAGCATGTCTGCTCAATTATGTAATTTTTATATGCAGTTTACATCCTTTCTTACAACTAGGCAATGTAAGGTGCGTCTTTTATCTTCCCACCTTTCAGTTTTAGGGTATTGTTTATTTTTGTGTTCAAAATTCCTTTTATGATCTTAACACAGTGTTAATGTCTGTGGGGTTTTCTTTGTTTGTTTGTTGTTCTTTCCCTTAGGTACAGGACGGAGTACTTAATGTCTGGGGGTGTCTCTTTTGCTTATTTTAAAGTGATTCAATGTGGTGAGTAACCACAGGCACCAGTGGAAAATCTGATCAGCTTTGTATAAAACTAAACAGTTGGCCAGCAATGATGTCTGTAGACAGCAGCCCACCGTTACATGTGACAAATGTGACAAAATGCGGTGGGCATCCACCACTCTTTGCGCTCCCACTCTTTGTTACAGGTTGTGACAAATCTTGATCTGTCATAAGGAGATGACTTTTTTTGTCAGTCAGGTAATCAATTTGGATGCAGATTTCCTTTGGAATTCGTGTGCTTTTAGTTTGGACAACAATGGCATATATTTCTTCTCTGTACACTGGTGAGAGAGAGGGATTGGGACGAGAGAGAGAGAGAGAGAGAGAGGGGGGGGGAAAGGATGGGAGTAGAAAGGTGAATGAAATAGAGAGGTGAGATGAAAGAGAGAGAGAGAGAGAGAGAGAGAGAGAGAGAGAATGGGAAGGAGGGAGAGAGAGAGAGGAGAGAGAAAGGGGGAGAGAAAAAGAGTCAGACAGACAGGCAGAGACAGACACACAGAGAGAGAGTCAGAGACAGAGACAGACACAGAGAGAGTCAGAGACAGACAGGCAGACAGACAGACAGACAGACAGACAGAGAGAGAGAGAGAGAGAGAGAGAGAGAGAGAGAGAGAGAGATGATATATGATTTATTGCTATAAAGCGCGGGAAAGGTTCAAAGCAAGACGGCGCATATGAACAATAACACAACAAAACAATTAAACAAGGCGTCGCGGAAAATCCGACATGGAAACCATGGCAAACAAACGTTCGTTTTTGTCCCCCTCTTGGCGTCTGTCCCACAGTAACCAGTCCGTCAAACGAGTATCGTGAACACAGGCTGTCATCCCAGGTAGAACTGGATCAGGCCGTGCAGCGTCTCCATCTCCCGTGCCGCATGTGCTTGGACCTCGGCGTGTTGTGTACTGACAACACGTTTCCTTTACAGAGACTGGCAAGTTTTGCATGTTCTTTCTGTCAGCATGTTTTAGTCGTCCTGCTGCTTCGCATACCAGAACATACATACATTCGCTGTCACCAGAGATAGCCGCACAAGTAAATGCCAGTACTAGATCATCTGATTTGCGCATGAGCACATGGGTGTGGGGTCGATCGCTGAACTGTCACTTTTCAGAAGGATTTATTTATGTCCTTGTCCCTCAATCACCTTTGCACAGACCTATCTGTGAGGGTAGCTACTACATAGCTTTTAACCACATTGGTACTGAAACTACCAACAGAACTATCGATTATCGTCTCGATATCTGTCTCGAGTTGTGGAATGATAGAATTGTCACAGTCAATCATGCCTGAAGTTTTGTTGGCCTCGTTCACTTGAAACACATCAGACGGCGCTTCATCCTCGTCTTGGTCGCTGTCATTCCGGTTCGGCCATGTTGACAAAACGTACTGCTGTGTCTGATGTTTCCAACTGTGTGTCAGGCTAGAACGGTGCATCCAGTGGCCGTACCGTATCGAGGTCATGATTCTGCTTCGTACTTGCCTGAGAGAGAGAGAGAGAGAGAGAGAGAGAGAGAGAGAGAGAGAGAGAGAGAGAGAGAGAGAGGAGAGATGCCAGATATTTCACCTCTTCAAAACGATTACACACAAACCCTGATCATTTGTGTGCTATCTTCTGGATTCACTGCGAATTGTAAGTAATAATCTTGGGGTTCCTGCCCTCGTAATACCGCTGTCATGACAGAATCTGGCGATCCCTCCCAGGGAATTACTGCTCTGTGAAGCAACGAGATATTTCACAGAGGCACTGACCACGTTTCATGCTGTTCGCAACAAATCATGTGACTGCAACACTTTGCTCTGTAATGGAATTCTGGATGCTATACACAAGATCTCAAGAAAGAAATCAAATCACACCTGTAAATAGCATTCCAGTGCAAGACTGGTTCTTACATTTTAAGAATTTGTTACAAGAGGGTGAACAAAAGTCCACAGTGATCAATGAGGCGATAAAGAGTGAAGAAAATACATATGATAGACCAATTTCCAGAGAAGATATTTTACTAGCTATTAAGAAATTGAAACATGATCAACGTGTCAGACCTAATGGTATCAGAGGGGAGTTTTCAAGAATTCTGCTGAGTCTGTCTTAAGCTTTTCATGTAAATTGTTTTAACGTTCTGTTTAATACTAGGATTTTTCACAAAGAACAGAAAGAATCTGTAATATTGCCCTTGTTTAAGAGTAATTAAAGGTGATGCAAATGATGCAAACTATTTTAAGACTTTGAGGTAATTCTTTAAGAAATATGTGTAGTAAACTTTATAGCTTCATCTTTAATAACCAATTACATGAACAGATATCTCAGAATGATCTGTATATTGCCCTTGTTTAAGGAGATGCAAATGATGCAAACATTTAAGCAGGATTCAAGAAATATGTGTAGTAAACTTTATAGCTTCATCTTTAATAACCAATTACATGAACAGATATCTCAGAATGATATAACGGAGAACATCAAGCAGGATTCAAGAAAGATTATTCTGCAAATAATCGGAAAATAATCGGAAGTATATGTTGCATTTGTAGATTTGAAAAAGCCTTCGATTCAGCTCATGAAAAAACTGTTATTGTCTATTCTATTAAAGAATGGAATTAAGGGTAAACTGTATTGTTGTGTAAAGACCATGCATCGTGAGGTGAAAGCTAAAATCGGATCTGGAGCAAAATTATCAGATTTTGTCGTGTGCACCAGAGCAGTTAAGCAAGGGGATGTTTCCAGTCCAGTTTTGTTCTCTGTTCATAAATGAATTAGTTTTGAAAATTATTCCAAATGGATGCCATGGTATAATCTGTGACTTTTGGTGCTTTTGTCTCGCTTTTTCGTGTTAATATAATCTTATTGTCTACAGCTGTCATTGCTCTTCAAAGGCAGCTGAATTGCTTGTATTTTGCTGCAACCAGATTCCAATTAACAGTAAATATGAGTAAGACCAATATCAACGTTTTCGTAAAGGTGGGTATTTGGCAAAAACATGAGAGAAGACCATATGGGGGCAAAATATTGTTATAGTCAACAAATATGAGTACCACTGATTTGATTTCACAACCCGATTAAGTTTCGCTTTTATATGTCAAGATATTGCAAAGAGAGCAAAGAGAGCAATCACAGTTATGCTTCATGTTTTACATAACTGGATTGTAACGCATTTTCACTTTTCTCAAAGCTATTTGACTCTTAAGTGCAGCCAATTTTACAATATGTTGCAGGAATTGGGCACTTGAGAAAAGCGTTTAAAATAGATGTGCATCTGTATGCTATGAAAAACAAATCAAATGTAGACAATCGAACAAATTATGATTTAGCTTACAGTGATCTTGGACAATATTTGATTTATGTTATTTCGCTTTTGAAATGTAATAAATAATGGCGGAATATAACGAGAATAGAGGAAATCAAATAACCTTTAAAGTTAATAAGATATTGCAAAATCTGGATTGTAAGAAATGGGCTACCAATGCTCGTCAATGTTTTAATTCAAATGGCTTTGCTTATGTTTGTGACATCCAGGGAGTTGAAAATATTGCAGGGTTCTTGAAATGTTTTAAGCAAAGAATAATTGACTGTGGACAGCAGGACTGGCATGATCATGTTTATAGTAGTGACAGATTTGTGGAATACAGACTATTTAAAAACAACTAAAAATTATGATAGAGCCATACATCAAAATGAATACGAATGGATATACTAACAGCACATTAAGCAAGTTTAGATTTGGTGTTTCTATTATTGTTTGTCATCATTTCAGGCACCGTACTTTTAGTAAAAACGAACTGACATGCCGCATATGGAATCTGGCCAAGGAAGATGAAATCCATTTCTGTTTTTGCTGTCCTGCTTTTCATGACCTTAGAGTAAAATGGATAAAGCCAAAGTATTATTTTGACCCTTGTATTTTCAGAATGATTTTATTCCTAGCGTCAAGAAATGAAGACATTATCTTTACTCTTGATAAGTACATTCACGAAGCACAAAAGGCTACGTACTGTGTATTCGTGATATTGAATGATATAGTTATATGTACTTGTTTCTCTGTTCATTTGTTCATGATGATAATTGATATTATGTATATCATGTGTACCACCCCTTCATAATAGGCTATGGCAGTAATCACAATACATCTTCATATTCGTATTCTCTCTCTCTCTCTCTCTCTCTCTCTCTCTCTCTCTCTCTCTCTCTCTGTAGGGGGCCATGTTAGGGATACAACAGGAGGTGGACGCACTTTTCTCTTCTCTCAGTATTTTGGAATTTTCAGTGGTGTGTTGGTGGTTCTTAGTGCTGACGTTGTGCATAGTACTTAGTAAAGAACTATGCCACTGTATAGTATTTCTTTAGAGCAAGATGTGGTGGACTTTTGCCGGTATTCGTACACTTTATGTACAAAGGTGTGTGAAGAAAGTAAAAGATGAGAGTCTCCATGTTAAAGCTGCGTAGTGTGAGTGACAGTGTCATGGCAGGTTTGCTCCTGGTCTTGCTGTTTTGGGGCGGACTGTTACTACAGTGCGGGTGATGTGGAGCAGAATCCCGGACCAGCACCCTCGAAAACAGTAGAAGGTACAAAGGCTCCAAAGACAGACACGACGCTGAGGCAGACACGGCTTAGCACCAGTTCCCATGGTGCCAGTGCTGACAGACCTGGGGCGACTTTGGAAGAACGGGCGGAACCCCAGTCAGTGTCTAAGGAGCCCACCATTGCTGACATCGTGGCCTTGCTGCAGGAGATGCAGGAGACCAACAAGGCAATGAACAGTAAGTTGGACGATGTGCAGAAGGATGTGAAGACCTTGGGAGAGCAGTACTCTGCATCGCGGGAGGAAGTTCAGGGTCTCAGGGAGGAAATGTTGGACTTACGTGCCGAGAATAGTAACTTATGTCGTGCCAACTCTGAACTGTCTGAAAAGCTGGCGAATCTTAAACGGAAAACAGACGATCTAGAGGGACGCTCGAAACGCAGTAATTTGTTGTTTCTACGGTGTGAGCAAAGGTGAGAATGAGACTGGTGATGACTGCGAGCGAAAGTTGAAACAGTTGATTGCTGAAAGAATGGGTGTGGATGGGGTCGAATTGATAGAGTACATCGATTGAATACAAAAGATGATTCCCCCATTATTGCCTGTTGTTCTGCCTACAAGGATAAGGTCCGTATCCTCAAAGCGAAAACTAAGTTAAAAGGTTCTAAGATTTTTGTCGTCGTGAGGACTTTACCACAAGAGTAAGAGAAATCAGGCGCAAACTGATGCCTCATCTGAAAGAGGCCAGGGGCAGGGGTGAAAGAGTAGCAATTATTTTTGACCATCTTCTCATAGATGGCCGGAAATTTGCTCTCGATGACTCTGGGCAGTTGAAAGAAAAGAGATAGGTTTTTAGCCGGTCCTCTTGTCCTGCGCAACACACTTCTTTAGGGAACAATTCTGACCTGATACCGGGTGAAACCCTAACTAATCGCGAATCCGTCATGCCTGACGATGGTCGTTGTGCACGGGTTTTTCAGAACAATGTTGCTGAAGTGAGCGGTCGTGTTGATGTGTTTTTGGGTCAGGAGCGGTTTGTTGAAAACAGGCACTTGCATTATGTTCCTGGCGGCGAAATTAAAGATGATGACGAGAGTGTTGATGATAACACCTTGTTTTGATGATAACAATACTCGTAGTACAGGTGCTCAGTTTCCCGTCAGATCTGTGTGTAAAAACGTTTTCAAATCTATCTCATGGGATGTGAATGGTTTACTCTCGAAATTTATTAATAATGATTTTGTTTCATATGCCTCTGGTTTTGATTTTATTTGTTTTGGAGAAACCTTTTTGGAAATGTTCAGTATGGATATCTTCGTTGGATACAAATCCTTCTGTAAAGCTGCTGTCAAACTGTCAGAACAAGGGAGGCGATCTGGGGGTCTTGTTTGTCTTATTAAAGAAGAATGTCTTCCCGTTGTGAAGTGGATTGACGTTCGTTCGTTTTTCAATGTTTGTATGTTTTTGATTGATAAAACTTTATTAGGTTCTGCTCAAAACATTGTGTTAATTGTGCATATGTTCAGCCGGAAGGGTCCCCTTTCTATGCTCATTTTAATATTGATAATGGCATTTTCACGCTGAAGAATGTTTGGCTGACTGTTTGTTGTCGCTTGGTGATGTCGATGTTATTGTATGTGGTGACTTAAACAGTAGTAGAACGGCCAATTTTTCTCCCGATATGTATACGGACATTGTTGACTCAGCTGTTGAAACAGACAGTCATCCACCATGTAGTGATCGATGTTCACTGAAACTGTTTTGAATAATTATGGCAAATTATTGTTGAATCTCTGTACTGCTTTTGACTTGTACATAATGAATGGTGTATGTCAGGGCGACCGTTATGGTTGCTATACATACTTGGCAGATAGTGGTAGCAGTGTTAATGATTATTTTCTTGTTCGAAAGATTTGTTCTCATTCTTTTCTGATTCTTGCTACAAGTTTTATCCCAAAGAATGAATCTGATCATCTACCCCTTGAATTTCATGTTAATGTATCCAGGGAAACTAATCATAAACCTGTTGAAGTTGATGTTATTGTGTTTGATAAGTTCGTTTGGAATGACAATAATGCATTAATTTACAGAAATAATTTGTGCGATACAGAAATGCTAGCTAAATTAAAACGTGCGATAGAATTAATTGATGTGGATATAAAAACATGGCTTTGAATTTATTTAATGATTATATTAAAAGTTTGTGCAGAATTTATGAAGAAGCAGGTGCAAACAAGAAAGGGGGTGTCAAATGAAGATTGGTTTGACACTGAATGTAGGGCGATGAAAAGGAAAACACAAGCATTGTTGAGAATTTCTTTAAAGGACACAGATATAAGTATTTATGTTATAGCAAGGAGAGAATATAAGAACTTTTTAAAAAGAAAGCAGAAAAAATGTTTAATAAACCTTTGCTTGATGACATGATAAGATCTCTCCCCTCACAGCAAAGAATTTTGGAGAATGGTTAAAAGAGTTCCATTTAAAAGAAATCAGCCGAAGAACAACATCTCTCAGGAAGCGTGGTTTGAACATTTAAAAAACCTACTGGAAAAAGATATTGTTGATGAGGATGTGCAGGATATGGCAAACAATGATGGAGAAAATGAACATTTTTTACCGTCCTATTTCTGAAGAGGAGGTGCTGTTTGCACTGCGTAAACTGAAGAATAAAAAAGCTGCTGGACCAGATCAGATTGTTGGAGAATTGTTGAAAAACGCTGGTGTCCAGATAATTGATTTCTCTTGAAATTCTTTAATAAACTTTTTGATAATGGACTTTTTCCAGACAACTGGTCAGAGTCAATTATTTTGCCTCTGTTTAAAGAAAGGAAGCATAAATAACCCTAACAATTACAGGGGCATTAGTTTGGTTGATATCAGCAGTAAATTGTATAGTTCAATCATTAATAAAAGATTACAGGATTTCAATAATAATACTACTGAGAACACCAAGCTGGATTCAAAAAAGGATATTCCACTATTGACCATTTGTTTACCCTTCTTGCCTTTGTGCAAAAAAACAGTCTGTTCAAATCGTAAATTTTATGTTGCGTTTATTGATTTTGAAAAAAGCATTTGATTCTATTAATAGGCATTTTTTGTGGAGGGTACTGTTGAAAAATGGTGTAAAAGGAAAACTGTTTTGTAGTATTAAAGCTATGTATAAACTTGTGAAAAGTAGAGTTAGAAACGGGTCCTAATTGACTGATATATAAACTGTGCAGCTGGTGTAAGACAGGGCGATGCGTGTGGTCCTGTTTTATTTTCTTTTTTCATTAATGAGCTGGCGATTGATGTTATTAATAATGGTCTTCATGGGGCAAAATTTCCAAGGGATATCTTAGAATTGTTTATTCTTTTGTTAGCGGACGATGTTCTTTTAATGTCAGAAACAGTAGTGGGTCTACAGCGTCAACTGAACAATTTATGCAGGGCGGCAAACTCTTTGGAACTTAAAGTGAATTTGAATAAAAGTAATATAGTTGTGTTTAGAAAGGGGGTGGGGGGGGGGGGGGGGTATCTGGCAGCTAGAGAGACATGGATGTTTGATGGTATTGCTATGCCTGTCTCAAATGTTTATAAATACTTGGGGATTTATTTCTCGACACGTTTGATCTTTACCGTCGCTTGTAAAGACCTTGCTAGTAGAGCAAAAAAATGCGTTGATAACTGTTATGAAAAGATTGAATGCATTGGATAATAAGTCTCTTGATTTATTTTTTAAAATATTTGATTCTCAAATACAGCCCATTTTGCTGTACGGTTCTGAAATCTGGGGATTGGAGAAAGCGGTTGTACATTGTGAAGCAGTACATTTGTTTGCACTTAAAAGGTTTTTAGGTTTAGATAAGCGCGTCTCTAATGATTTAGTCTATGGAGAAACACACCGATACCCACTGTCCATTTGTTCAGCCGTAAGGTGTGTCAGATACTGGTTAAAGCTTTTGCACATGGATGATTTTAGGTTACCACGCAAATCGTATGATATGTTGCTAGAATTGGATGCAAGGGGAAAGAAAAACTGGGTGTCGAATGTGCGTCTGATATTGTGTGAATATGGCTTTGGTGATGTATGGCTGAATGGGGTGTTGGGGATCAGCGTTTGTTCGTGCGTTCTTTTCGTCAAAGGTTAATAGATATAGATTGTCGATGGCAGACATTGAATGATCATATATCAGACTAGTGAAAGTATGATTTGTATAGAAACTATTCAAATGTTGGTAGTAATCAATCGTATTTAAGGTTTGATCTAGATATGTATTTGAAAAAAAATGATAGTTAAGTTTAGACTTGACGTATCTGATATAAAAACTCACCAGTTAAGGTACAGGCAATACAGAGAAACGTTTTAATTTGTCCAATGTGCATGCAGGGAGAGGAAAATGAATTGCATTTCTTGTTTTGCTGTCCCGCTTTGGCAGACATCCGCCAGAACTTTATTCCACAAAAATATTGTAGACATCCCTGCATGTTTAGATTGTGTGCTTTACTCAGCTCCAACAGTTATGCACAAATGAAGAGCTTTGTCTCTCTTGTGTGTAAAGCATTTACTACCCTAATATGTTAATCTGAAGCATTTTGTTTATTTCCTGTTTTGTGTGTAAAGCTTCCCGTTCAAATGGCCCAATGGCCTTTCTGAATAAACATCTTGAGTCTTGTGTGTGTGTGTGTGTGTGTGTGTGTGTGTGTGTGTGTGTGTGTGTGTGTGTGTGTGTGTTTGTCAGTCTCTCTCTCTCTTATCTGTGTCTTCATTTGTTTCTGTGTGTCTGTTTGTCTGTCTGCTTGTGCGCTTGTCTGTCTCTCTGTCTGTCTGCCTTCTGTCTGACTATCTGCTTGCCATTCTGTCTCAAAATATCTTTCATCTGACACAAGGACAAGTGGCCATTGCAGGGAAAATTTCTACAGTAACCACTCAATCGAAGTACACCCTTACATCTCTTTGAATATGTGTTGCATAATAATGTGGTTGTCTATGAGTTCAGATTGCAGGTTCCAGCTTGGGTCTTATTCTGTGTTAAAGGAAAACGGGAGATATAAAATGTCCTACATCTAAAAGATCAGTTACAAAATGCTTAGGAAAAAGCTGATAAAAACCATTTTTCGTTTTTAGATTTTACCTATTTATGGAGAGAAATAAATATTCTGCATCTGATGGACCAGCAACAAAATTGTAAGGTAACATGTTAAAAAAAATTATCCATTTCTATTTTTTGTATCATTACTACTATTGTCATTCTCTGTTGCTGTTCTATTTCTGTTTCATATAGTCATCCATCACGTGCTTTCCAATTCCTTCTTACCCATCACCCCCCCCCCCTTCTCCTCCCTCCACTCTCTCAATCTCTCTCATTCTCTATCTCTCTGTCTCTGTCTCCATCTCTGTCTGTCTGTCTGTCTGTCTCTGTCTGTCTGTCTTTCTGTGTTGGTTAAATGATGTTTTCATCAGTGTCCTGGTTGCTAACAAGGTAGTAATGCATATCATGCACTCATGTACAAAAGTGAGATTCACTCTGTCGGTGCCAGTCATACTTTAACCCATCTGACGCCAGATCTTTAAGTGTAAGCATCTCACGGTGAAATGAGTCCTGCCCTGAAAGAGGAACAAAAACAATACTCTGCACTTTGAATCGTGTAAGGACATCCTTTAATTGAACCAGCAGGAAACATTACAGTAAAGCAAGCGCTATGTGATCTAAAGATCATGAGAAATAATGAAAGTCCCAATTCTGTCAGCTAAAGTAGTGTGTTTTTACCCGAATTTACAATTAAAAAAAAAAAAAAAAAAAACGCTGTTTGTTGTTAAACTGTTATATGCAGATTTTAAAAGTTGTGCGTGGAAAAAAAAATGTACTTTTCGAAGAATGATGACCCTGTGTAGATCATGCTAAACATGGATCATTCTAATGAATAGTACTTATGACAGGATTATCTTGCATCCTTCGTGAAGATCAAACAATTTTTAACAGATAAATTGGAGCTACTCTCTGATCATTAGTTGATCTCTGCAATCCTTTTTCAATACTGACAAAGTAAAAATGTTCGTATTGCTTGTAATGTTACAGAATACAGATTTTTAAATGGCTTTTGATTCCATAATCCGGAATAGAATCGAATGTAATCGAAGACTTTTGCTCCCCAAAATACATCTGTAAGTTATAAGCACTTTTTGGAGGCAAGCAGGACAGGAACAAGTGGCTAAGCAGATTCTGCAGAGGAAGTGGGCTGGATTGGATACACTCTCAGGAAGCCAGCATCCAGCACAACACGCAAAGCCCTGACATGGAACCCACAGGGGAAATGGAAGAGAGGCCCACCTCGCAGCTGGAGGTGAGACACTGAGGCAGAGATAAAGAGACAGGGGACCAACAGGACAGGCATTCAGCGAGCAGCTCAGAATCGAGTGCGATGGCGGAGTGTTGTCGATGGCCTATGCTCACCCTTGAGCTTGGGCCTAAGTAAAGTAATAAAGTATTAAGAGTTGTGGCATCACGAATGAATACGTATCGAACTGACCGATCGCAAGGACGACCAATCTACCCATAACTGTTCGTATATTACGTCCAAATATAAACCATTGTAATTAGTGAGAATCTTTGATTTACAGATTTGGAAAAGAAGAAAACTAAAACATACTCCATATAGCTATGCCATTGACTGACTGCTCTCACTTGCAAGGGATTATAAATCTTTTAAGGATAGCATGAAAATTCTTTTTTAAATTCAACAGTGCTTTGGGTCTCCACAGGACTTTCTGATGAACAGGTGTAATCCGGTCAGAAAGCAGGAACTTTCATTCATTCTTTTCCTCGCCATGACTTTGACCTGAACAATGACCAGAATGTCTTTCTGTAGCGAGACTCCATGGTGTAGTACAAAAATATATTGAATGTGGAGTTGATATAGAAAAATATCTCCGCCACCCACAGACCAGTTAGGTAGAAGTTGTATTCCGCCGCCCAGAGTTTACTTCGGGAAAAAAGAGCCAACTGAAGCGGTTAATGGCTTCGGGAGACACGCAGACAATGAAGAGAATGGAGTTAGCCACCAGCATCTTAGTCAGCGCAATTTCGTTTTGTGACAATGATGACGAAGTTCCGGACCTCCACGTCACAGTGTGACGCAGTTTGACACCCGTTATTATCGTGGTAGTCAGCACGACAATAATGACGATCCCGTGTAGTCCAACCCCAAACACAAAACTGTCAAGATGGTCAATCAACGCTTTGTGGGCTTTGTAGAACTCTCCATCGACAGCCGTCATTTCAGTGGCCTTGGAAACTGGGTCATAGACGCACTCGACACGATAGCGGTAGACTACAATAAAGAAAAGCCCATACACTACAACATTGACGATGATAACAATGGCCAGCATTGTTCTAGTGCGTAACAGATAATGAAATTTGAATGGATTTAGGATGCAGAGACACCTCTCTCTGGTGATCACTGCAGACAGCACAGTCGAAATGAACATGTTGGCAAAAAAACACTGTCAGATTCTTATTGGCTAAATACGTCATGATGGGACCGAACCTTTCTTTAGTGGTGAACTGCAAGTGCAACTGTTCGCCATAGGAGAACATGGCTGCGATCAAAAGCAGTTCATCAGCGACAGCCAGGGCAAAGAGACACAGGTGAACACAATCTTTCAAACCCTGTTTGAAAAACACCGCCATGTTGATGACATTGGCGGGTCCCCCTATCAGAAACAACAGAACAAGCAGGTTATTTTTGATTCGACGAACGATAGTTTCCACATCCGCGCTGACAATGTTGTCAGGGTTGTCCCATGGCAAGAAATCCAGCTCATCGAAGTCAACATGGATACAACCATCTCTAAGTGACAAATTTTGCACAGACTTTAAGCGTTCGTTTGATGGACTAGTTTGAATCGTAACGTTGTCAGTCACATTTACAATTTGATGGCAAGATTTTGAAGTTATGTTTTCAAAGCTTGATGCCATTTGGTTCTTTCAAGATTGAACATACATGATGATCTACCCATGTTCTCTCTCTCTCTCTCTCTCTCTCTCTCTCTCTCTCTCTCTCTCTCTCTCTCTCTCAGCACTGCCTATTACACGATGTGGGGCTGAATCGTTAGGTGGATAATGGTTCCATACAATACAATAAATTTCTTTAACTGCATTGAAAAGTATAGGTGTATTACAAAAAGTCCAATTAATCTTGTACGAGATAAGACAGCCAGATATCTGATATATATATACTACTGGCAAAAAGTTAAGGGCCTCCTGTCATTTTGATGTTAGTGTCTGAGTGTGTAAATAATAGGCTTGAAACGAAGTCACAATGACCCAAACTTGGTTAGACATATTGAACAGATGTTCCTTAACAGATCACAACACCTAAAAACCCACTGCGGTACACGGTGGAGCGCAGCTGCACATGCGGAAACCATGTAAAACCGGTAAAACGGGTGCCTGTGGGAGCATATGAGTGTGAAAAAAAGGCGAAATGCTCGTGGTCAATCATGATGCACGTGCATGGCCCCTCGTTCATGAACACACTGATCAGACGCCGTTGGCCACAAATCTGTAAACAGAACGGTTGTCTACGCCAGCCCAAAAAGCATGGCACAAAGGCAAAGACTGGACCCTGCCGATCGTGGGCGTGCCTTAGCGTTGATTGACGAAGGGATTTCTGGCCGTGAGGTGGCTAGGCGTCTGAACGTGTCCCATTCCACCATCCAACATCTTGTAGAGAGGTTTCAGGCCACTGGCAGCATGCAGGATCGGCCACGATCAGGCCGTCCTCGGTGTACCAACAGACATGCTGACCGATTCCTCCTGCTGCTGTCTGCCCTACGCAATTGGGACTGTCACCTCATCCACCTTAAGGCGTGAGCTTCTGCAGGCTGCAAATGTCAATGTCAGTAGAAGGACAGTTTGTAACCGTTTGCACGAGTTCAGGCTGTCATCACAGACCAGCAGTCCGAGTACCACTTACTCCAGCTCCTCGCAGAGCACGGGCAGACTGGTGTCATCATCACGTTCACTGGACGAGGCAGCAATGGTCTCGAGCGCTGTTCACAGATGAGTCCCGCTTCACCTTGGCATTCAATGACGGCAGGACCCGAGTGTGGTGAAGGCCAGGAGAACGTTTTGCTGACGCCACAGTTCGTGAGGTGGATCGTTACGGAGGGGGTTCTGTGATGTCTGGGTGGCTTCAGTCATCAAGACAGAACTCCCCTGTACGTCATTCAAGGCATGCTGACAGGGGTGCGGTACCGTGACGAGATTGTGAGGCCCCTGATCCAGCCCGCCCTTCAGGCCATGGGTAAACGCTGCTGTTTTCCAAGACGACAACGCCCGTCCACACCGAGCCCGTGTCGTGGACGATCATCTGCAGCAAGAGGGGATCATCTGGATGCAGTGGCCATCTTGCTCACCCGATCTGGCTCCAATTGAGCACCTCTGGATGTCCTTGGATGGTGGGTAGCCCACAACCACCCCCCACCTGTTGACGTGGCCCAGCTCGCTCTCTTTCTGCAGCAGGAGTGACAGGCCATACCGCGGGACACTCTTCGGACCCTGGTGGACTCCATGCGTCAACGTTGTGCCGCTTGCCTGGCGGCAAACGGTGGCTACACTCGGTACTGAATGGTGCACTTTTCAGTTGTGGCTTATGTGACGATCCTGAGGAAGGGTGATTGGACATTAAAGCCAACTGTCCGCGTTTGATTTGTTGATTTCGTGCAATGGTCGAATGAATTTGTTCTTGAATAAATTTGGAAGATTTTGTGTCCGTTCTTCTTAACATTGGCTGTAGTGTTTTGGTCTGGGAGACAGCGTTGGCAATGGCCCTTAACTTTTGCCAGTAGTATATATATATATATATATATATATATATATTCAATATATATATCTTTTCAGAAAACCCTGTTAAAAGTCTGACTCCACACCTAGCAGTAGAAGGGGCGAGGATAGTTTATGCAAGATACCTAACCTTGTCAGGCTGGCACTATGACAAAGCCTTCAAAGAGATCTCTCAGGGTCCACAAAATCAAGAGATGCAATACTCCATCAGCCCCGTAAAAGGCGAGTAAAAAGATAGCTTGGGTCACTTTGACCCTCGAGCTCCATCGAGAACTGCCACCATTAAAAGGAACCTCCATCTCCTGTACTCAAACCCCCAAAACAAATCTGTGTTTCCTTCCAAGTGTATCATTGCAGTGGACAGGAGACTCAAAAACTTGGGTGAAATCTACAAACCCACTGTGCCAAGACGACTTGTAGAGCATGGACCCAAAGAGTGCCCTGGCTTCTTTAGATGTACAAGGAAATGCGACACCTGTAGCATGCCAGGGACACACAGGAACTGGTGTCTCCATGGGATGGGCGGTCGTGGAAAATACTACAACATCTTACTTGTACGTCTGCTAATGTGATATATGTTATCAGGTGCAGTCTGCACCCACAGCAATGGTATGTAGGCTCAACCACAAACCTGAAATTACGCTGGGCCAACCATAAAAGTGACGTCAACAGAGGCAAGACCAACAAGTGCATGGTTGTCCACCACGTGAACACAACACCTCACCCAAACCACCATGATGTCCCATTTCTGTCCATCTGCGCAATCGAGTCAGTGAGTGGGGGGGATGCAAACCTCCTTCGTAGGGAACTATATTGGCAGGCAAATTTTGGGTACATTGTTTACAGGTCTCAACCGCAGAAAAGATTTAAATGCATGTATCCGAAGAAGAGTCCAGTATCAAAACAGTTAGGCCACAAAAGTTTTGACCCCCCCCCCCCAATTACCTTTCTCTGCACCTTTCTTCCTTTAACCCTACGAGCGCGCGCGTGCGCGCGCGCGGGTCGCGCACGCACGCACGCACACACCTCCTCCCATTTCTCTGAATGCTTCTCTGTCTTTCCCCTTCTCCTCCCCTCACGTTCTATCTACACTGCACTACAACCACTCCCCCCCCACCCACCCACACCCCTCATCTCCCCTTCCGCCACTTCACCTCCTCCTACTTCCAATTCTTTCTACTCCTATCTTATTCACCTAATTATCCTCTCCCATGCCAAGTAAAGAGCGAAAGGAACGTATGGAAATTTAAAGTGAGATAGTAGGTTACGTCACAATATCACGTGAGTTGATATGCTATTAATTTCGGAATTGAAGGGGTTAGATAGTCGTTAAAGTTGGAGTTGTGATTGGTGTTGTCTTAATTTTTCCGAACTTACCAAAAATCGAAGGCAGGTTTTCTGTGTCATTATTGGGGGGGGGGGGGGGGGGGGGGGGGGGGGGGGGGGGGGGGGGGGGGGGGGGGGGGGGGGGGGGTTGGTCAGCGCAAAACATTTGAGTAGATTTTACAACCCATGTCTAGGATGATGGCCAGTGCACCTAGTCAAGCTAAGAACATGTACTCAGCTGATAATATGCACTCTGCTTCGCTTATGTTTTACGTACTAGTCTGATGTACACCGCCAGAGACACACAAGAGGACAGAGGACAGAGAGCGAGATGAGGGCAGTGCACACACACACAACACACACAAACACACAACACACAAACACCACACCAACACACACACACACAAACACACACACACACACGAACACAAAACACAAACGTTTTCTGGTCTGTGTATCGTCTTCTCTTGTCCTGTCTCTCTTCACTCTCTCACTGTGTGTGTGTGGGTGTGTGTGTGTGTGTGCTGTGTGTGTGTGATGTTGTGTGTCTGTCGTGTGGGGACTTGGCCGTTCGAGAGTGAATGCGTGACTGCGTGAGTGTTGTGTGTGGCGGTGTGTGTTGTGGTGTGTGTGTGTGTGGTGGTGCTGGTGCGTGTGTGCGTGCGTGCCGTGCGTGCGGTGTGTGCGGGTGCTGTGGTGTGTGTGTGTGGGTGGTGTGTCTCTCTCTCTCTCTTGGCTCTGGCTCTCGTATGTCTATCTCTC